>JAODOY010031975.1:0-22033 GCA_025399855.1 Forbesichthys papilliferus | reverse complement strand
GTCACATGAAAAGATATGCTCACATATTTGCAAATATGTGAGGGGTGTACTCACTTTTGTGAGATACTGTATACTGTTTAACAAGTAGTTTTAGCATTTAAACGTAAACTGCTGTGTTACTGTAGTAGTAGTAGTAGTAGTAGTATACACCTCTCATAAACTGTCTACTAAATAATAGCTAGCAAGGACTAATTCTTTTTTTCTGACTATTAGGCTATCTGGATGGTATATTCTGCAGTTTATATGAATTTCTTCCCTTGGTCGCGGAGGACAAGTCACTCTCTTTGCTGATTCAGCAGCTCAAGGAGAATGATTTAGTGAGTCTTCCTACAATTAACCTATACAACATTGTGTATACACTGTAATAAACACATTGTCTTTCTTATTTGACTATATGTACATAATGTAATGGTTTTCCCTGCTAATGTATGTAAACCCTAGCATGGGTACTTATTCATATTCTCTTCTACAGGCTCTCATAATTCAACTGAATGATTGTGGTTTCCTTGTACTCTTGCATTCTTCCCACTTCCTTGCCTGTAATGGTGAGAAAAATACTGAGTACCTTGCAAACATCACAAATACATTCAATTTATGTACATTATAAAGTGTAGTAAACAACATGATGTTTCTATCTGCATGAAGCTTTATTCTTAAATGATGCTAGAGCAATAAAAAAAGCCATTCACCAAATTTCACATTTTATAATTACATTTAGGCTCTTATTTTCTACTGCTAAAATAGCTTTGAATAATTAATTTAACATAGGTTTATTTTATTGAATTAAAACATAATAAAAACACAACTAATCTGATAATGTACATACTATTACACTGTTTTACTCAACATATATAGTATTCGCATGACGTCAGCATGGTCTGTCCAGGCCATTTTGTAGACTTATTTAAGTCAGTATTGTGCATTTCAGCTGATCACTAACATCGCTCTAGTGACATTGTTGACAGCCAACAACATCATCACTGCCGTTTTATTAGCTATTATCGCTAGCTAGTTAATATTGCGTTAGACTTAAAGCACTATAGCCAAATATGGTAGACTATACTGCATTATAAATGTATGTGTATATAAGTAAACAAAAATGCTGTGAAAAAATTCTGTACAATCCCTGCTATTCTAAAATACAAAGGGATATAAATGGAGGAGCTGAGTAATCTTTGGATACAGTAGTCCCGATAAACATAAAACATTTAAATCCTACCTACTAAATTGCCATATTTGAAAAGACGCCTACTGTTATTGTTCATAACGTTAGACTATGCTACTGTAAATTGCGCAGTTATGTTATATTCACCCATTGAATTAACCTACCACTTTATTTAGGCCTGTAGCTAAAACTTAAAGCAGACACATTATGCCCCTTTTCCACATGTTGACACAGTTCCTTGAGATCGAATCCTATGTGAAAATACCACAAAGATGATTTCTAAAGACCATATTGTATATTGCGCATCCGAAATTGCTTCGATTTGTTGACTTTTGCTTCTATGCAAATGAGCCACTGCTCACCGTAGGCACTTTAATAAGAGCAATTATGAGCACTTTTGGGCGGGCACTGTCACGAAGACCCGTGGGACCTCTGGAGAATGGGGCCTGTGTTACTCGCTTCAACACCAGTTGCACAGCATTGCATGCTGTCTTTGCCACATTCATGGCAACACACTGTCGTGTGTAACTACTGTTCTAAAGCTAGCCACATGTATTCACACACATTATTATGTCATGAATGAAGGTTATATGTTACTATTTTTAGCTGCCTTTTAGACATTGCAGCCGTATGAGCACACCACAATGGCGTGTGATTCTGTCACTATGGTGGGGACTGGGGTAGGCTTTATTTGGCTGAATCAGAAACGGACTGACAATTAGGCTATTTGATGTCACGCCATGTAAAACTATACACGTTATGACTCTTGATGAATAACTAGGTCTGTATTAAAATTATAATGTTTATTCATTATATAAGGTGCAAACTCATTTTACCAAGAGCTACACAAAGCCTCAGCTAGTGTGAGATGGGGACTCAAGTTGCTCTAAAGTCGCACACACAATGACTTGAGACTTGACTTGAGACTCTTACTCCAAATACTTGAGACTATACTCGAGATTTGGGACTCATGAACAATATATTTTATTAAAGGAATTGTCTGACAAACTAAGACATTTTTCTCCTTTATTATCGAGCACGTAACATACGTCCTTCTTTCGCGGACGTGTTCAGCGCCTTGTGGGCGTGTAAGCTTCTGTATAGCCTACGCTGCGCAGTTTACGTGCAGAGGTCCGTACAGACACAAACTTCAGGTAGGCTATGGCCAATATACGTTTGCCTTTATTGATCAGATCAGTAAAGCATACAGCACATCAGTGAGCAGATATAGGCTACAGATGGGGTTTATATTGGGATGGAGCCAGCCAGAGCTTGGCACTCCAATTGGCCACAAGTGGCCGCTGTTCCAGAAATGCTCATAACTCTGAAAGGCAAACAGATATTTCAACCAAAATATAGGGTTATGTACTCCAAACAGTGATGGCTCCTGCACGGGAAATTAGGGAGAGCAATTGTTTTGGTGACCCATTCAATAGCCTAGGTAAATTAAAGGTATCTAACTAAATCATTGTAGAGAAAGCTTGTCGATCAAACAAAATAACCTCTTGCTTCCGTCAGAAGCTCTGCCCACCACACACTGAAAACACATAGCAAAGTCTAGGATATTGTTGTGTGGTGCGATCTGCACCACTTTGTTAGTGTTACAGTGTGCAGAGGCAAGGCTGTGAATAGGCTACAAACATCAGATTTGATCAAAATCTGAGCTGAATGAGCCTATTGTGAATTGAGTGCAATCACTTACTATAGCTTTAAGTCAACTAGCTATCATCACATTGCATTGTAGCCTACAATTTCTTGTTTTAGTTTTTCTTGTCACCTCACTAGTGCCACGCCACTAGCCTACCCAGAGATGTCTTGATAAAATGTAATTAATCAAATAAATGTCTTAAAAAATGTGGGCTACAAAACACACATTAGATTGATAATGAAAATAAATTAATTCATAATAGTCTGATTCAGTTGTCATGTGTTTTTAGGTGCAGCAAAATGCTCTCCAAATCTCTCTCCAAATCTACTGTACAGTAGTAGGCTACCTAGTCTCTATGGCCACCTTGTGAAGTGAATGCAAAACATTGACGTTTGGCGTCTGTTAAGATATTGTTAAAAATTGTTATGGAAAAGCACAATTGCATACACACTAGACGATCTTAATATTATTATTAATATTATGATATTACTTACTATATTACTTAAATCATGCAGACAGAACGGATTAGACACAATCTATAATGTGTGGCGACAAACCATTCTAGGTAATGTTGCGTAGACAACGCACGTTGTGCAAACCATAGAGAATGCATTGAAGAGCCTGTATTTTTGAAAAAAAGACGTTAACGTGAACATTTAAGAGAGTGGTCAGGATGATTTTCAGTCATATTGAAATTGCCCAAAAAGGGGCTGGAGACTATACATATTGCACGGAACATTGGACGCTGATTGAATTAAGATATTTAGAGACAGGACAGTCCGCTACCGTAGCATACACTGGTAAAGTTTGAAATTCCTTTCTCTCTCTTTCTCCCTTTGGCGGTGCGTCGCCCAATCGCCCTAAGGAACAAACCGTCTGATTCCAAAAACCATGTGACCGCCATCGGCCAATGAAGTTCAAGCTATCAAACAAAAGCCTTACCAATGACAATTATATTGATGACACTGTTGTAGATCTATGCATACTACTGACCCCTCTAAGCTTTCTAAATCTACAAAATGGCTACGGCATAGAATTATGTTAAGAGTTATGTTAAGTTATCGAATACTATATAGTCTTAATGTTTTACTGTTTTGCTGATTTTAGTGAAATTGTGTGTGTATAGATACTGGATCCAGGGCAGCGGAGGCACTTCAAGGAATGTTTCTGTTTCCAAGTTCACGGGCAGTACAAAAGGGTAATGACATCATGCATACATTATACATTGAATTGCAGTTTATTATATATTCTCTGTTTGATCAGGCATACTATACATGTTTTTCAAATGTAATTGCATTTCAGGCATGTGCAAATGTAGTTTCTTGTGTTGCCTTGAGTTAGGACATTTACAAATACAATTATGTTTTTGTTTGTTTTTTTTCCTCTCATTACAGACATCAAATATGGAAGATGTAAATCTACAGTTGCATCTGATATTCTAAAGGTTCTGCCAGCATTGATGTATGCAGAAAGTGAAGTGGAGAAAACCTTCAATGAACGAAATGAGAAACCGTGTGATCTAGTGGCACACCACATTCAATGCTATGGTACACTTATCAATCCTGGGCTGGCAACAGTACTCCCTAGGGAAGCTGGTATTTTTCCAGACATGTATGATGTGCCTGATACCCTACAGTACTTGTACTCTGCACCAAAATGGACTAGCAGGGAATGCCAAAGCCTCAGGCTATACATCAGCCAGCCAGTCTCGTTTAAGCTACCTGTGTCTAGGGTGACAGACCTTTTGATTTCTGGACAAGAGGAGCCTGTTGATGATGTCTACATTTGTCTGTCATCTCCTGAAAGTGCACCAGACCCTTCTGTGAGCATGATGTCAAATGCTTGGTCAGGAGGTCAGAAATCACCAACACATTTTGGAACACTTGGAGACAATGTTAAACAATATCCTGCTGGTGCACAAGATGGTTCTGTGAGTGATATGTCAGATCAGGAGCCAGGAATCCAGGAATCACCAGCATATGCTAGAACATTTGTGGACAGTTGTACCTCAAGTGTTAAAGAATCTCCTGAAGCTGCTTCAGATATTTCTGTGAACGAGATGTCAAATGAGTGGTCAGGAAGCCAGGAGTCACCAGCATACGGTGGAACATTTGTGGAGAGTTTTACCGCAAGTGAAGCTGCACCTGACATTTCTGTGGGCATTATGTCAAATCAGTGGTCAGGAGGCAAGGAATCACCAACACAGGTTGGGACATTTATGGCTAGTTGTACCACAAATATTAATAAAGCTCTTGAAGGTACACCAGCCATTTCTGTGAGTGCAATGTCAAAAGAGTGGCCAGGAAGCCAGGAAGCATCAGCACACAGTGGAGTATTTGTGGATAGTTGTACCACAAGTGTTAATGAACAGAATGAATTAGCCAGTAGATCACAAAATGAGATGTCTATTTTGACAAAAGGCACAACAAAATATTTGACTAAGCCCTGCCTTCCAGTGCTCACCAATTCTGATAACATCAGTAAGACAAAAGGTCTTTGGATATCTAAAACATCAGGTGAACTTCCAACTGAGTTGATTCTCAGCATTACCTCTGCAGAAGGAACTGTGCCAGTCCCAGACCAGAGAGCAGATATGATATGTGCTTTGTCAGCATCAAATAATAATGGGACTCAGCTTTCCAGTTCATCAACCGCAAAATCGGAAGTGATCGGTACACAATCGCTCAATTACAATATTGGAACTCTTTTAGATTGTCCTAAGGACAGCAGTCCTATTACAGCTAATTGGAGGAAAATACCCCGTGGTAGAAAAAAAGGTAGAAAAGTTAGCCAAAAACTCAAATTACCAGTGGTTGCTGGCAACTTGACACCCGAGGAACAGGCTAAAGATAGACAACTTTCAGACTTCTCAAAGGCAAATCATTCCTCTAGAACTGATATTAAGTCAATTAAACCAGCAATCAAACACAATATTATAGAGCAATATGGACTTAGTAACATTCCTATAAGAAAGGTAACAGAAAGATGGTACTTAAAGCCAGTAATCACTGAATGTGGAAGTATTTTAGTTCCACATGGTTCTGTAGTTAAAGATGATAATATAAACTCTTTAAAAGGTCACCCAAAAGCCACAGATCGAAAGCAGAGTCCTGACAAAGGAATGGTTGAAACTGTTCAGTTAATGGACATGGAGCAAGAAACCAGCACTGCATTCGAGAAAACAACTGAAAAGAACAATTACACACCTATTCTTCAAAATGACACGATGCAAAATCTAGACCTGCATCATGAGCATTCTCTAAACAAAGAATTAAAAAAGAATCGTGTCAGTGAACTGATTAATTCAGAAGCCAACAATAAGAATGGTTGTAATGAGACTTGTGAAAAAGCTGGTGGGCTTCCCGCTAAACCTGATGAAGTGAACACTAAAAACAGTGAACTTCTGTTCAGTAGACTAAAATCTGTTATTTTGAATGGAAAGAGGAAATCCTTTAACCGAGATAATGCACAGGATGGCGAACCATTCATTAAGAAGAAGTCTGACTCATTTATTGAGCCATTGAGGGATACAAATAAATGTCCCATAGACACTGAATTGGCCTCTCATGAAGTGTCAAAGCCAGTTGACCCACATTTTGCACATGCCCTGAGATTAACTCCCAAAAACGTAACAAATAAAGAGCAGAAAACTGTGGGGAAGGAACAGAAAACTCAGACTGAATTGAGAGACTCGGCAAATCTACAAGACAATTCTATGTCTCGAACAATCTCAGTTTCCTTCTCAGACAAACTTGAACCCCTCATAAGACAATTGACTCCGGCACCAGGGAAAGTTTGCTTCAAAACATCACACGAGAAGTCAAACAAGCCCACAGAATATTTGAGAAAGAAGTGTAAGTGTGTTGCTTTTTTCCTGAAATGTTTGGTTAAAACAGATCTTCAACCTCAACCATTTGTTGACTTGACCACATTTTCTGTATTTTCAAGCCACATTAATATCAGACCAAAATCTAATTAAGGTAGCACACATTACTTTTGGGCCGTTTACCAGGTCACTTTATCCGAAGTAACTTGGTGAATACAAAAGTATTAAAGGTGTAGTCAGCAATTGTAAGATAAATGCATTCTCAAGGTCTGCCAGTTGCTCGTTCGTGTGCGCTGAAAAAATATTCTGGTGTTCCTACATAGCCCTGGCAATGTAAATGGGAACACAAATATAGTTAAGCAGACCGCACAATAAAACCCTATATTGGCCTTGACATTGCATGTTCAATGTTGGGGGAGGAAACAACATAGCCTTGAAGGAAGAGGTGTCTTTGTATTGATAGTGTTGAAATAACAATATTTTTCCAGAATCCCTGAATCTACCTTGAAGAAGATGTTAGGGGTTTGGCATTTTGCTCTCAAATGCTTATGAATAGGCTTCTGGTTTGAGTTAACCATCCTAAGCACTACACTATCCTGCCCCACAGTAGTTTCAAACATAGTAAAATGTTAGAACATAGTCAGATCATCACTATGGTTGGGAAAGATTGTAGTCCAGGTTGAAATTGCCAGGCGGTATCTAGAAATGGTGCTTTCAGTTATTCATTGTATGTCTTCTGACTTCTTTCAACTTAATTTTGCAGCTATATTCTATTTTTTCTAATCTTCCTGTTGCATTCTGTCAATATTGCTGCTAATCTCATCTGCACTTAAAAGTAGCATGATTATCTTAACCATGTTCACTCTGATGGGAGGGGGGGTGCAATCAAAGAAAAGATAAACACTTCCATGTTTGCAATTTGTATACAAATCGGCCAAATTTGTTTACAGCATATGTACAGTACATTTTAATTGTATTAACTGATATCAATATGCTACTTTTACTTTTATCTTCACAGGGTGGTTGCATTTTCATGCACCAACCTACTATGCCAAAGATAGGCGCAAATACAACATTTGTACCGGGATAAATTCAGCGAAGAAAAATATGAAGGACAAATTGCAGTCCACTTGCCAAGCTACAGCTGCGTTGACCTTGCTTGCTGACTTGGCACTCAGTGCCAGTAGTGCTGAGACTTCACAACAACCAGATCCTGCACTTGAGAGAGTACCTGACTCCGATTTGGAGGAGTGTGACCTTACAAAAGATGGCCCAAGTTCTGAAAGAGAAACAGTTCTGCATTCTCTGCTAAAGCAGCCTCCTACTTTGCCCATTCTTTCTCCTAAATCTCCTTTACCAAAAGGTCTTCCTGCCATTGAGGACATAAATGTAATATCCAAAGAACATGCTTACTCATTTTCCCCTTCTTCCTCTCTATTATTGGGTTTGTCAGTTATACCCTTCCAGGTCCCGTCTTCCTGTGATTCTGCAGGACAACATCACCAAAACTTATCTAGAGAAGAAATGCTGTCATTATGTCAGAAAAGCAAACTGGAAGTACATATGATGCTACAACAGAAAGAATTCAGAGACTTTCGCAACTTTGTTGAAAAGGATGGGTCCATTAAAGTTACAAGGCAGTGGAAAGAAGATTATGATTTTGCTCTAGACAGCAGGTTTGCAAATGACTCTATGGATAAAACTGTAACCAGAGCCTTGCATGGGTATGTATTTTTTTGCTATTTATACTACAACATTTCAGTGTTAAATGTTTTCAAAATAACATTTAGATATGATACACACTTTATTTTTTTACGTTATTTGTAGACCAGTTGTGTATATTTGTGTATTATACTTTTCCTAATTTTTTTAATATAGACCATGGGATTTCAATATTCGAGACACTAGTGAAGAGGTGCTGTTCATCGTCCACATGTGGATAGGCCTATTTTACAGTCGATCAACTAGAAGGTTCTTTCATATCGACCCAAGCCATGCATATTCAGGAACAAGTGATTGTATGGAAATGTCTGGAATGACACCAGAACTGAGTCAAGCTGCAATCAAGACCAGCTCTATTGCACTTGTACCTTCCCTAACATCAGCATCAAAAGTTATGGATCTGAGAAAAAAAAGGACACCTGCCTTAAATCAAGAATCTTTGGTTTTGGACCTCTCATTAAGAGACCCCTGTGTTGAGCATGTACTTTCAAATCGTCTGGTCAGAAGCATTTCAGAGAATCATAAACTGTCTGTAGCTATTGGACCATCTCCAGATCTGAATCCATTTCATGAAGCAAGCATGGCATGTCTTCAAACAAATGATCCTAGGTTTCAGGTACTTTTTTTCTTTATGATGATTATATTTAGCTGTTCATCAAATAATGCAGAGGTTCTAATGTTTACCCATGACCTGAAAATTGTTATTTATTTGCTATGTACCTTGAATGATTTTACATTCACACACACACATATACATATATAGCCTACATTTGTATTCTTTCCAACATCTTAAATATAAACCAATTTGTTCCTTCCAGATTTTCAGAAATCAGGTCGAATTAGATGAGTTGGATGTCGAAGAAAATAATGGATATTGTATCACAAAGATCTCTGAGAGAATTAACACCACGCAACAGGATGGCAATTTGGAACACTGTGATATGGCTCAGATAAGTGGTGAACTATTAGATATTCTATGCAAAGAGATGTCATATGTAAATATTCAGCAAGAAAATGTCTTTGAGACTAAAGGAATTGTACCTTCACCTGGGCCATGCATTGGCAATACGGAAACAGGAGATGGCAGCAAAAAATATGTAGAAGCAGAAATGAGAATGACTACGCAACACACTGTAATTGATAACTCAGCCAAAGTCATACTAGCAGTGGATTTAAATTGTGAATGCCCTCACATTATTCATCAAGACGAGGAATATGAAAATAAACCCAAATGTGAAGACTATCAAATACATGCAAATGAAAAGGCATTCGATGAAGTCACCTTTTCAACACAAGAACAAACTCTTACACTAGTTGGGCGATCACAAATGGAGCTTAGTGGTAACGAATCTGGTGTGATGGATAACATTGAGTCAGCAGCAAAGGTACACATTGAGAAGCTAGAATTGGCTGCATTTGATGATTCTGACACTGCTTTGTTCTATTACCAAGACACTAAACAAAACAGACTTAATGAAATTGCTTTAAGTTGTGTTCAGGACCAAAAGCCTTTGGAAGAGTTTGATCAAAATACAGTTTTTCATCAAAAAGCACAGCCCTCAGAATCTGAGAATTCAAATAAATGGGAGGATCAGATGGAACAGAATTTGGAGAGGCATGGACATTTCAACCAGAATATAGTTGAGTGTCCCAAAAAGTTAGATGCTAAAATGGAAATCCCATTCAGTGAATTACAAGCCTCAAGCTTTCAGTTATTTGAGCAAATGGTGTCAAGCAACAGTATATTACATGACCGATGCCCAACTCCAACTATTGATGAGAAACCATATAGTTATAGCCCTTGCTCTGAGCCCTGTAGTAGTGCAACAATTTTAAAAGGCAAGGGTGTCAATAAAGCATCAATACCTATGAGTGATGAGATGCCTCTGGAGGATAACATTTGCCCTCTATCCCCCTGTGATATCACAACTTCTCATTACCAAGATGAAAGTATATTTTCACTTCATACTGAGTCACAACCCAGGACTGCTCTACGATCACCACCTCATCAACTGTCAAACCTAACAGACTTGATGAATTACCCTTTGAGCCCCAGTGTTGGAAAGCATTCTGAACCAATTGGTTTGTCTTCACATGCTGTGCATCCGAGTAAAGACGAACAAGAAGCTTTGCATTGCAATTCAGATGACAAGCTCCTTTCTCATAGCGCACGCCCTGTCATGGCTGTAAAACCATCAAAGTGTAATGGAAGTCAGGAATATTGCATCTACAAAGAAGGGGAAATTGTCACCACAGACAAACCTGTTGTCAAACATACTACACAGACTGGCTCCCGGACTGGCTCCCTAAGACTCCCTAAGAAGCCATCGGATGATTATAAATGCAAGTCAAGCCATAGTAGAAATAAAAACTACCATAAGCGCACTTTAGTTGGGAAAGGTGGACCAACAAAAAAAGACAGCATTAAAATAGATGAAGCACCATCAGTTGCAGTGTCAAATCTAATGTTGGGATGTAACAGAGAGAGAGTGACGGAGGATGAAAAGGTTACTCTTAGACCTTCAACAAGTTCAATGATATGTACAGTTTTTAACTCTGGCAAAGATGTAGCAAACATTTTGGTGGATGAGCTCTCACAGAGGTGCCTATATTCTGACCCGACCCAGGCTTCAATTGAGGAAGATTTTCTAATTTTTTTGCAACAAATGAAAGGTCTTATAAATCGCAGTAAGAGAGGATCTAGATTTGAACAAACCAACACAGACAGCACAACATTGCATTGCCCTAGCCCTATGATTGTTGATTTTTCAAGGCTACAGGAGGTTGATGATTCACTAGATCATTTGGAGGAACTGCCATCCCTCAATGGTCAAAAGATAAAGATAGAATTGCCTGATAGGCGATGCTTGTCAGGAGCCACAGATGGATTGACCATGTTGCATCTTCATCAGTTATCGTACAACACAAGTGACGCAGCTAAGCGTCTGTTGGTTTCGGATATGACTGCAAAATGTACCAGCTCATACAATGCTATGATGAATGATGTCTGCGAAGGAAAAAATAATGTGACACAATCGAAGGACTTCGACAGACAATTTGTTAATCCAGACCATGTGGGGCAGATTAACACTGGTCAGATGAAGAGAGAGATGTATGAAAATCTACAAAGTAATCTGAACATGGTTGTGAGGCAGACTTGTAAAACAAAGTACAGGTTCTATATATTGGCCACATCAGATGATTCCTTCTTTGTTGAAACAAAGGTAAAATATCTATTAATCCATCAACTAATAAATCAATCTTTTCGGACGATATTGATTGCTTGAAATTGAAATTGAAATGTATTTAGAAAATGTTTTATACACCTAACAAGATGCTTAATAGTTATGTTTATTAAATTACATTTCAAATGTTTATAGGCACAGTTGAAAGCAGAAGGCCACACAGAGGTACTGCCTTCTCAGTTCTTTCTTGTTGAGAATAGTTCATCTCTGCTCATCATCCTCAAGAATGAAGATATTGCAGAGCACATTTGTGAGGTATTTTAGCATTGGGTGATTAAGATAATGTTGGCTAGCCTTGCTCCACCAGACCATTGCTACATGATCAGGACTACACAACGTGTCCAACAATAAGGGATAAACATGTTTACTTAGATTTGCATGGCACCTGGATTTCAGTAATTATGTAATTACATTAATATTTATTGTTTCATAGGTGCCTCATTTGCTTGAGCTGAAGAAGTCATCAGATGTTCTGTTTGCTGGAATTGACCTACCTGATGATATCATGAATCTTACATACCAGGAAATCTTGAGCAGTGGTGGTTTCATTGTCTTTGAAAGAGCAACGCTGCAGGCGCTCAGTGTTCGTAAGAAAGAATATCATACTTCAAATTGAATTTTGTTTCTAGATCTATTGACTGCACTCTAAAACATTGTAATCTATTTTCTTTTGTAAGGCAACCTTAAACGATTTTTAGAGATCTTAGAAGTACACAGGAAAAAAGAAAAGTGGCAATGGCTGTTGCACTATAAAGACAGTCGTTACCTAAAGGAAAATCTATGGTCAGTAGATAAAAGTAAATTCATCTCATTATATTATATAAAAATAATTGTTGCTAAGATATAAAATTGTTAATGTGTACAGGTTAAATGCTGATGTAAAGGAGAAGAAGTTCTTGATTGAGCGCTGCCAAGAAACTGGAATAGCAGAAATCTTGCCCTACCATGAGTGTGACCTTATGACAACAAATCAACCAAACTACCTCACTTGTCTGGTCCACTTGCAGATACAGAAAATATCAGCACGTTTTCCTGTTTTTATTACAGGTGAAATACTAATATATTTTATGTTTAATTATAATTTTATTGTTATTTAGCCTCTGCAATATAAGAACAAAAGGGCCTGCTTTCATGTAACGATCATATAACCACATACTACTTACTATACAACTGTTGGTTGCTGCAGACAATTTATAGGGGTTGTACCTGTATGAACTATCAATAGCAACATCAACAAATGATGCATTGCCATAATGCAATGAATTAACGACTAGCTATGACAGTTACATATGTGATACTGCAGAACTTGAGAAGTTGAACACTGGTAACATTGACTTGATTGGTTGGCTGGTAATTGTAATAAGACCAGTGTCCAATTGTGTAATTTGTATGCTTATTTTAACATAACTGTAAAACTGGGCTTTAAGATGTATTGCTTTATGAAATGTATTTTTCTTTATTTAGATGCAACACCAGACAGCAGATTTGGAAGAAATGGAATATTAGCAATGAACATGAGCTCTTTCCTCTTCCTTTTCCAGAGATAAACGATGGGAAGTCCAGTGTGTGTGTGTATGTATATATATGTGTGTGTGTGTGTTTATGTTTATGTTTTATTAAGATTTGTTGTTATCTGTTCTAAATACTGTTTATTCCTTAATGCATTTACCATGGCAGTTATGCCACTATGTAGGCAGGTGTATAGTGTATTTTCATTTTCAGTTTTTGTATTTGTATTTTGAGGCTCAATTTCTAGGATATTGACAGTCTTCTGATTCTGACTGAATATATTGGTCTGTGAGCTATGTTTTATTTATATCTTTATAAACACTAAATGTAACATGTTATTTAAAATTGTTAAATATTTTTTTCTAAATAAACTATTTTGCTTTTCAAACCAGGGGCTAAATGCCTGCATGTAACTCAATGAATGTAGATTACCCTTACTAGTGTAGTAACTGTATTCCTAAACATTGCTGGATTTATACTTTATTGTGCACACAAGCCTTGTTGATTATTGCTTGAAAAATATTTTTATTTAATTTGTCCTATTCCGATATAATTTTTTATGCGGGAGACCAGGCCAAGAGCAGCACAAATATACTGTAGGCAACATCTGACTGCCTCTTGTGTCCTAGAAAATAATTGAATATAGAAATATCGCCCCCTGATGGTAGACCATATTTCTGGGGCCTACGTCTTTTGCTTTTAGCAATTTGTCGAGAAAGTGATACAATCCAGGCCCAGATTATTATCATAATGTATTATTAGTGGTGTGACCTGTAGTTATGTGGCTAATGAAATTGGCCAGTATATTACAATGTTATTTAGTAATATGCTACAACATAATATATTTTGTTAACTCGTCTCCAATTAATATGGTTGGCTTATCCAACCTTTGCCCAGGACCAGTAGAGAGAGTCCAATAGAGGCCAAAAATATAGCGGGCGTTGAGTGGACTAAAAGTTCAAAACGTTCATTTCTTTACTTTTTCGATGAACGACTGCAGTTTCCTAGAAAACGTTCAAAACCACTTTCAACGCCATTTACTCTGTATAATGGGCGTGGCGAGTGTTGCTCAGTGACGTGAAGGAGGTGTAGCCGCATATTTCCCCATTTTAGTAAGTATAATTCTTCATCACTATTAGCCAGAGGTGTCAAACGTATACACAAAGTCAATACAGGCACTTCTGTAAAAACGACTGATAAAAGTTCTAATAAAAAAGTAGCCTACAGATAGTGTCGATGTCGATGTCTGGTCAAAACACCGTCAACGTCAATACATCTTTAAATGTTCATGTTGACATTCGTATTTGGGCCATTCGTGTTATTTGTAATAGACATGCTACAACAACACGTGAAGAGTTGTCTGTTGACACCGCAGCTCGCAGTTGATGGTTTTTTTTCTTTGACAGTGCAGTGCGCACAGATTACTTTGTGAATGTGATACATCTGTACCATCCATGTCATATATGCTTCGTATTCTTTTCTCTTTTTCTCTTATATGCAACACAACATAGTGTAAAAACGGTTTCCTCATGTTAACACGGGGCACAAAACAGGCTACAATATGCAATGCAAGTTCTAGGTAGTCTTAAAGTACAGGAGTAGCCCTAAACTGCAGTGACCCATTATTGAGATCGGAGGAAAGACAACAGTAGGCTAATGAGTTATTAAATAAATAATTGTATTATAAAGTGTATAACCCCTAAATACTCCCTTTGTTGAGGGATGCAAACACACATACAATAGGTTCACTCAATATGAAAAGGGGAAAAACTACACATTTTCTGTGGGATTCTGAGAGTTATGATAGAGAATTATGATATTTTGGCGTTTTTGTCTCTAATTCAAATTTGAAACTAGTTATTGTGACACGAACCAAACATTTCAGAATCAACAGAGAAATTCACAGAAACAGCTGCTGAAGAGACGTGTGAGAGGATGGATGACATGCAGCACTGTTGTCTTTCCTCAGTTACACAGTAGTCCAGTTACTGTAAAACAAGAGCTTGCATTGCATATGGAATTTGAATATAGTGTTAACATGAGCAAACGTACTAACACCACATCAATTGTGATGCCTGTGTTAACGGTTTGTTTTTGGTAGGTGTAAATTAACAAATAATATTAAAATGTGAAACATGACTGATGGTACAGATAGATATTGTATCAAGTTAATCTGCGCACTGCACTCTGCTAAAGATAGAAACGAAATGCGTTCGAGCTGCGGTGTCAACAAACAACTCCGACTGTTTCACGTGTTGTAGCATTTAGTACAAACATTAAAGACGATCATGACACAAATATGATTGACAACATATTTACGTTTGCGGTGTTTCGAACAGGCATTGACACAGTCACCTACATGGTCAGTCATTCCTGGCCATATCCACCCGCCACGCCGCATCTGGAAATATATCCGTTACCATGAACACAATTTAAATCGTAACACCGTTCGCGTTCATTAAACTAGACGTTCCACCATCCTGCACGCAAGTTTATATTTCGCTGCCCAAACAAATACATTAAATTCCATAGGGAAGTCCGTCTCTAATAATACTAGGATTGTTAAAGGGAGATAATAATGTGCATGTAAAATACATAGCGTTATAAACATCATTCTAATGCACTTCAGCATATGGCCTTGCATCAAGCGTCTGAAATAATCTACTCTATGGGTGCGTGTGATTAAATCAAAAATGCAACTGTGATGCGCATGCGCCACGTTCGTTGCCAAATCATTTTGGACGTAGGCTACTGATATTATCGCGTAATAATTCATAGCTTTTAAGATTGTTTGGTGTGTGCCAAAATATTCCTATCTGCTACGGCGTGAGTAGGCCTACCGGTATGTCTAAACGGATGACATGTAGCCACCACAAGCTATTGCATTTACATGCATGGAATCTCTTTTAGTCTGGATCGTCAAGCCATTGCACTCGCTTACGAAACGTGTCCAACAGCAACAATGTGTTCTATCGCTTTTTCATTCTGGCTAGAGAGAATCGCATTTCTATTCATTTTAATTAGAAAGCTAGCGTCATGGTTGTATAAATATGGCTAAAGTGCTCTTTTGACAGTAGCAAGACTGACATGAAGGACCGGATTTCTGGGGGTTGGTGCAACCTTCTGCGCATGTGCACTCGACCTTTTGGGGATGGGTCGATGGAAACAAGATGGCGACTCTGGCAGAAGCGCCAATACAACTTCTGAAGTAGATGTTTGATTTTACGATTATATCAGGTTTTTAAGCAACCCCATTTCGGGTTACATCTAACATGAAGTCCATGAGCATGTTTTGGAATATCTATTGACCAGAATAAGACCGAAACTAGTCGGCAAGATGTGTGAGAGTTATACCCGCTCGGTGCTGCGTGTTTCGGTGGCGCAGATCTGCCAGGCACTGGGCTGGGATGCTGTTCAGATCACTGCCTGCGATCTGCTGTCCGATGTTCTGCACAGATATATCCAGCAGTTGGCAAGGGGCTGTCACCGGTACTCTGAACTCTGTACGTATTGCATATTTATATCTGGTGTTCTTAAAGAAAGTAACCAAAGAAACTTGATCACTAAACCTGTTCTGCTCAGTGACTAGCGCCCCCTTGACGCGAGGCCTATAATCTAGCATAACATTGTTGTCAAAGGCACTGTTAGAACGAAAACAGTTCCATGCATTGACTTCATCAGTGTCGTGATCTATGTTCGTTGTTTTAAACATAGTGACACGTCTAGTGTTTATGTGTTTGTCTTGCATTTAACTACTATAGCAGTCAACTGTATTTCTAAAAATGTGCCTTTAGGTTGGCACGTAATTACTGTGTTTTAACTCTGCTTTGCTCAATATGACTAAGCACAACATTGTCAACCCTGTATGTTTTTATTTTTTTGGCTAAAATGGTAATTTCAACTGTCCTGTTATTTACACCAAAAAATAACTGTATTGTAGTATTTACATATGAATTGTTCTGATACAAAGATGGACGGACCGATCCAGTACTGGATGATGTTGGCCAGGCATTCAGGCTGCTGGGGGTGAGCTTGAGTGAGCTTGAGGATTACGTCCACAACTTGGAGCCGGTAGCCTTTGCCCATCAGACACCACTCTTCCCTGTTAGCAAAAACAATGTACTGCAGTTCCCCCAGCCTGGAGTCATAGATGCAGAAGAGAGGAAGGACTACATTCCTGATTACATGCCACCGCTGGTCTCCTTACAAGAGGGTAGGTTTTCTTTGCAAGAATTGCATTTGTAATTTGAGGGAGGAGGGGGGGTTGTACAATAATGCATAGTAGTGGATTAGTAGTTTGTTTCCTCACCTCTGCAGACGAGGAGGAAGAAGAGGTCCTTGCTGACATGGGCACCTCAGCTGAAGCTATGCAGGTGCCACTGGACGAAGATGAGGATGACGAGGAAATGGAGGACGATGAGGCAGTCAACGATGAGAACAACCCACTGAAGAGACACTTGGACAGTCCAGATGCAGGCATTGGCATGATGCCCACCTCCAAAAGGCCACGCATGCACCCTGGCCTAAGCCCCGAATGGGGGATGGAGCCCAGGGAGCCCCTCACTTCCCTCAACACACAACATGTACCTGTGGGTGTACTAGCTTCTCAAGACAGCCTTGGGACCCTATCACCTGATCCACCTTCTGGAACTGTCTCTCTCTTCAGGCCGCAACCAGTACTACCTAGGCACTCTGATCATAAGTCCCATGGAACGCCTGCAAGAAAGCCTAAAGTGTCTTCCCCTGGCAGACCAAGGACTAAGTCCCCTAAAGGTGTTAATGCTGGACATATGGGTGGTAGCCCAATCCGGTCACCAAAATCTTCAAAGGAGAGGAAAAAATCGCCGGGCAGGACTAAGAGTCCTAAAAGTCCCAAGAGCCCAAAGATAAGTTTGGCTAAAGCACCGCCTCCACCCCAGGGCAAGGTGGATATCTTGCATAAGATACCACTGTTGGCCCTGAGTGAGAGAATGGGCAAGGAGAACATTCATTTGCGTCAGACTATGGAAGACCGAGAGTTGGCTGAAGCCCACTTTAGGAAGCTAGAGCCAGATGATACTGCCATCAATGATTCTATTGATGCGGTGATTGCCCAAGCGTGTGCAGAACGGGAGCCTGACCCATTTGCCTTCTCTTCGGGCTCGGAGTCAGAAAGCAATGGGTTCTCCAGCCCCAGGAGGCTCACCATCATGGAGCCGTCGACACCCAAGCTTCCATTTGGGCCCAACGTATCTGGCAAAGACGCTTCAACTCCACTTCATCTTAACGCAGGCCCGGGTAACTGGACTATGGATGACTCCATCAATGAAGTGATCCGTAAGGTCAATCAGGGAGGTCAGCCGGCACCCCCTTCAAACCAGGGTGACATCGTGTCCTCAGGATCAGCCTCCCCGCCTACGCCCGAGCCCCTGCTAAAGGCCTACGAGGAGAAGAATAAGGCTGTGGCCCCCGTAGACATCAAGAAGAAGCTGAAAAAGGAGCTCAGAACGAAAATGAAGAAGAAGGAGAAAGACAAGCCGAAAGACAAGGACAGGGGCAAGTTGAAAGACAAGAACAAGGACAAAAGCAGGGATAAGAGCAAGGAGTTGTCCAAGGAGGAAAAGCTGTTCTGGACAGAGTTGGGCGAGCCCATCCATCCACGGGACTTCGCCGGGCCTGAGGCCACCCTGAAGGTGAAGTCCAAAGACGGAGACGGCTTCAGAAAGGACAAGGACAAGCACAAGGACAAGAAAAAGGACAAGGAGCGGAGTAAGAAGGACAAGGAGAAGCGGGACAAGGGAAAGGACAGGGGGAAAGACAAGCCCAAGCTGTCGGGGCTCACGCCGTTTGGCATGCCTGACCTCCAGCCACTGTTTAGCCCTTCGGCCTGTCTGCGCATCCCCTCAATGCTGCCCCCCTTGCCCCCTATCCTGCTGGACAAGGATGTGAAGACCAAGGAGAAGGACAAGAAGAAAGACAAGAAGGAGAAGAAGAAGAAGAAAGAGAAGGAGAAGGAAAAAGAGCGAGAAAAGGCCAAGGAGAAGGAGCGGGAGAAGGAAGAAAAGAGGAAGGAAAAGGAGAGGGAAAAGGAAAAAGAGAAGCGGGAGAAAGAGAGAGAAAAGGAGAGGCTTCGATTAGAGAAGGTAACGTCTCATTCGGTGTTTGTATCTGGTGGTGAATACACAGAAAGGCGTACTAATGCTTTGCCATGTCTCTTGCTTGCTTCAGGTGAAGCAGGATACCCCAGTGGTTGTCCCATCCCCAGTTATCCCCAGGCTCACCCTCCGAGTGGGAGCTGGTCAGGACAAAATGTAAGACTTTGTACTATGGTAAAGACACTACCTGGCTAGTCGCACAGGGGGTTTTCCACATGACAGCAGAGTGAAACTATTCCACTACCCGGCCTGCTTGCATGTGCACCTAGAACAGGTGTATAGCGATGAAACTGTGATGACCAATTGTTAGGCTTTTGTGGCATCTTTCTGGGTCCTAAACAGCACCTTTTATCTTCTCATTGCCTCCTAACATATATTAGCAGTTATGTGTGTAAGTGTGTGTGTATATATTAACTAAGCGGTAGGTTGTAGCTGTCTGTACTAATGTCTACCTCAGGCTCTTGTTAATATTCATTCATTTTGTCTTTCTGTCCTACAACAGTGTTATCAGCAAGGTAGTCCCAAACTCGGAGCCTAGAACGCCTGTACCCAAGACCCCCGCTCCAAAGTCCGTACCCACTCGCCCTCGAACGCCTCCGCCGCCCCCGACTGTGATCTCTGCCACGCCTGCTCCACTCTTACCCGCCTCCCCTCTCCCCCCTGCGACTGCTCCTCCAGCCATACTCTCCCCAGCGGCTCTGTTCACCTCAGCAAGCGCTCTCAAAACTCCAGTACGCAGCGTGGTGACCGAGACTGCCTATGTGGTGAGTGCCGGATGTATTGATTCCTCATCCTTTCTTAATACAACACCCCCACTGGTATGTAAGCATGTTGTGTCATTCTGGTTTATGTATTCTCTTTTTTTGTCAAAGATCCGAGATGAATGGGGCAATCAGATCTGGATCTGTCCTGGATGCAACAAGCCTGATGATGGAAGCCCCATGATCGGCTGTGACGGTTGTGATGATTGGTACCATTGGTAAGAGGCACATACGTGCATCCTATGCATGTGTTGTTTTAGGTTGTCACACCTGTGCACCAGTGAGGTGTTTCTAACACATCGGCATTGTGCAGCGTGTGTTTGCTAACCTTATCTACGATGGTCTCTTTCTTTTCAGGCCTTGTGTTGGTATTCTTACAGCCCCACCAGAGGACCAGCAATGGTTTTGTGTTAAATGTGCCAGCAAGAAAAAGGACAAAAAACACAAGAAAAGAAAACACAAAGTCCACTGAGACTATGCAAAAAAAAAAAAAGAAATGGCATACAAAAAAAAAATCTTTTTTTTGGGGGGACTTGCTGAAGACATTTTGGAACACTTGTGGGCATTGCTGTTAAGAGGAAAAAGGAAATTAACTTGTGACTGACATTCACTTGAAAATTTAAGTGAATTAATTCTGTTATTAAAGATTGTAACTTTATTTAAAAAAAGAAAAACAACCTTTACCAGCACATACCAACCTCATTTCTCCATTGGGCTGTTACCTTTTACTTAATGCTTTTTTTGGAGAATTTTGTTGATGTGGATGCCCAGAGTTGAAATGCATAAGGGGACCTAGATCTTTGATCTGGTTGTAAAGATGAGAGCTCAATGGTGTATCGCTAGTTCAGAGTTCAAATGTCAGCCTACATCCATTGCCCTTGTCAAATGTCTGTTCCGATAGTGTTGCCACAGAAGGAATGATTGATTCTTGTTAAACTTCCTCCTCAGTTTCTTCCTAATCCCTAGTACGATGAAACATGTCATGTACATAAATGTGTGTGTGTGTGCGCGAGTGTGCGTGTGCGTGTATAAATATGTAAATAAGTTATGTGTTGTCTTAGAATTCTGACTTATTAAAGCCATTTACAGATATTGCTTTTTAACTTGAATGATTTTCTGTACATTTTTTTAAATTTAAAATTTGTACTTTTATTTTTATTCATAATGGATTTGTCCCGAAGTTATAATGTAGCTCTGCCTGTTGTAATGTTATTACTTTTGCTGATATTCAATATTAAAGCTGAACGGTCTGTGAACAGACTTGTAAATGTGAATCTCATTACCATAAAAATGTATCTGAATCATTGTTTTAAATTCTCTTAATGCAAAATCCCTACCCATCTGTTTTTTCTTTTGTCTTTTCTTTTGATTTATTGGGATTTCATCACTAAATACAGTGTAAATATTTTAACAAATCAAGCTGCAGATGTTTGTTTATTCTGTTATATGGAGTTTTTGATAAGCCCGAACAATTTGTTCCTGATGTAATTTTGTCTATTGTATCTCTTTAGTAATAACTTTTAATCCCTTAGATTAATTTAAAAGGAATAATTAAATTGACAAAGTGAAACTCATCATGGAAGTACACACAATGTGAAATAGTTCAAGCCTGTATTTGTCTTAAACTGAATGATTATGGTTTACAGCTCATTAATACCCTAAATTCAGTATCAGAGAATTTGAATATGACATGACCAGGTAAAAAAAACCCTAATTTTAATATTTTATATATAATATATAGTAGTGTGTATATATGTATATATATATATATGTATATATATATATATGTATATATATATATGTAAGTGTGTGTATATATATATGTGTGTGTGTGTGTGTGTGTGTGTGTGTGTATATATATATATGTATATATGTGTGTGTGTATATATATGTGTGTGTGTGTGTGTATATATATATGTATATATGTGTGTGTGTATATATGTGTGTGCGTGTGTATATATATATATATGTATATATGTGTGTGTGTATATATATGTATATATGTGTGTGTATATATATGTAT
>JAODOY010031954.1:0-12300 GCA_025399855.1 Forbesichthys papilliferus | reverse complement strand
ACGCCCAGACGAACCCTTCTGGTAGAACATGTCAGTTGGTATGTCATCCAGCTGCGTACGCCCAGACGAACCCTTCTGGTAGAACATGTCAGTTGGTAGGTCATCCAGCTGCGTATGCCCAGACAAACCCTTCTGAGGTCCTCTTCCCAAAAGCTTTTAATGGTTCCAGGAACACATTTTAAGACGAGAGGTGATTGTGCATTTGGTGTTGCGGCACCAAGGCTGTGGAACTCTCTCCCATTAGATTTGAGAGCCTTAGATTCTGTGGCCGCTTTTAAAAAACAGCTCAAGACACATTTTTATCGGCAAGCTTTTAATTAGCAACATAGTGTTAAGTTTTTGTTTTATATTATAATGTATTTATTTTGTACGGTGTAACATTTTATTTGTTTGCATTGCTTTGACTGTACGGCACTTTGTGACCTTTGTCTGTGAAAGGTGCTCTATAAATAAACTTTACTGACTTACTTACTTACCTATGTTAGAACATGTATGCCCAGAACCAGCTTGTCCACCCTCCTCAGCATAATTGACATTTAATAGGAGGTCAAGTGGGGTCTGTCAACTGACGACAAGAGGGCCTTGTTCCCAATGTCCTTGGCGGCAGACATCGTCATAGCGATACAGAAGTATCCCTCCTCAAGCTACAATAAGTAGCCAATCAACATTCACTCCAATTCTAGCCGAATATGCAAACGTTTACGTCACAATATTAGCGCAGACAAATCAAATAAAATGAATGCATAAAATATTTTTAAAAACAGCGAGTGTCAACCAAATAAAAGTACAATGAAATGTCACTTATATATTTGATATAATACTAATAATTTCAATAATAATGTCATAATTAATGTAATAAGAATCCTTATTATTTCATTGGTGTAAACTGCTTAGATGGATCAGATTAACTGATCGTGTGTCGTCGTGTTTGTCGTTGCCAGGGTGCCGTTGACCTACCGCTCCACGATGACCCTCAACGAGCCCCCGGACTCCGCCCCCAGCCCGAGCACCTCCCACTCCCTCCGCTCCTTCTCCCATTCGCTAAAGGTGCCGCCGGTCAACGGAGCCGGCGGCCGGCGCAGCCCCCAGCTGACGGGCGGGAACCTGAACCTCAGCCTCAGCCGGCGGGTTCTGGAGGAGCGGGGGGGCGGCGTAGGGGTCGGCCTGGAGCGCTCGCGCTCCCCGCTGCCCCCGCTCCTAACGTCCCGCTCCTCCTCGGACCTCCTGCGGCTGTGCAACGGCCGGCCGCTGCGCTCCGCCCGCTCCAGCAGCTCCTCCGCGCCGCCGCTGCCTCCAAAGCCCAACCCGGCCTCCCTGCCCCCGCCCCTGGCTCTCTCCCTGTCCCTGCCCTCCCCCCTCCTGCCCACCGTCTCCCCCTCCCCGCCCCTCGGCGACCTGCCGCACCGATCCCTGCCCTGCGACACAGCGGCGGCAGGCGAGGCGTCCGACTCGGAGCTGGGCTCGTCGGCCGGCCGGCGCCCCTCCCTGCACCGCTCAAAGTCGGACCTGTCGGACCGCTACGCGCGGGCCGGCGCCGATGCCGAGCGCTTCTTTAACCTCTGCGGGCTGGACCCCGAGGAGCTGCAGGAGGCCGGGCCCGACGGCTTCGCGCTGCGCACCACCTCGGACATCGTCGGCCTAAGCCTGCGCTCGGCATCCATGGTCTCCTCGGACTGCGAGCGTCCATCGTCGTCCAACGAAGGGCTGTCGGACGCCGGGGAGGAGGATGAGGAAGGGGAGGCGGGCGTGGACGCGGATGAGGGGGAGGGCGCGGAGGCCGGCGAACGCGTCCCCTACGGGATCTCGGCGGTGGAGCGTAACGCCCGGGTGATCAAGTGGCTGTACAGCATCAGACAGGCCCGAGAGTCGCAGAAGGTCTCCCACGTCTAGGCGGAGAAGGGAGGGGGGTGCCCAGATGCCCAAGGAGGTGGACGAACAGACGCCCAGGGAGGGGGACGCCCGGGTGCCCAGGAAGGGGGACGAACAGACGCCCAGGGAGGGGCACGCCCAGATGCCCGTCACACGCCAAGAGCGGGGGGAGGGGGGGGGCACACGTTGGACATGAACCGATCCATCCAGTCTCCCCCCTGGTATAAGGAGGGAATGAGGGGGGGAGGGGGAACTCCCAGAGACGAGCATGAAGACTGGACACACACAGACAGACACACACACACACACACACACAGACAGACGGACACACACACACACAGACAGATTGACAAACAACACAGTCAGACTGGAGACAAGCCAGCCGATGTCTGTCTTGGACAGATTACAGACTTGGGGGAAGCAGGGTCTGTCCTGAAGGAAACAGACTAAACAAGTAGGACTCATTTAAAAATGGTTCCGTTCACACAGACACGAGTAAAAACTCGTATGAGGAGGGCAACCCACTCCACATATTAACTCTAACCCTTAAACCGACAGAAATATAAGTGCACTGAAACAGACACGTATGGGAAGGTACGACATTTAAACAACTAAAGGGCTCCCTTGTTTTGATCCGGATGGACAGACGGACCCGGGGATTGGTACTAAAGCGAGCAGGTTGGTTGTCTGTCTTGTCACCAAAATGAGACATACACTAGCCTGTAGATTAGTATGCTTGTTTGAGCATTTGAATTAACAAGACCTGCTCAAACAGGTCCTTTCTTTCACAATCTTCACAATCAGTTTTCTTAAATGGTGGCTATTGCTTAGAAAGGCTTTGTAAAAGTCAAACACCAATTCAGCGTAATAGTTAAATGTCACATACAGACAAAAAAAAAGCGGGTGACAATATGACCTCACACATAAATTACTCTTGGGAAGGCATAGGGTTAAAGAGAGACTTATTAATGGCGACAGTATTAAAAAAGTGTGGATTATTGTGGTGACATGCAAAATGACAGAGGAACACGGATGTGCTTGCCAGCGATGATAAACGCTGTTATGTGGCCTTGGTGGTGCTGATGACTGAATCTGGTTTGGTTCTGGCCTGTCTGAGCACTCAGGAGGTCTGTCACGTAAAGGGCACAGAAGATGATCCCAACAATGGATGGGGAAAGTGTTCCTGCAGTTAGTATGTAGTTACGCGCTGGCTTATGGGGATCGGACACGGCATTCTCCTCTTTTAATCTGAACATGTAATAATGACACATCGTAAGGGGTCAAGCCATATTTGCAGTTGTGAAAAGGTTTGTGAACCCTTGGGAATGGCTCCGAACATGATGTCTGATCTCCATCGAGGTTGAGGTAATGTACAAACAAGCTTGAATAAAACGAATACAAACTTTTTTTTATACTTTCAATTTTGAATTTAAAGCAGGGGTGGGAAACCCGGATCCTGGAGGGCCGCTGCCCTGCACGTTTAAGATGTCTCTCTGCTCCAACACACCTGGTTCAAATGAATGGTTGTCATAAGCCTGATAAAAAGTTATTCATTTGAATCAGGCGTGTTTGAGCAGGGAGACATCTTAAACGTGCAGGGCAGCGGCCCTCCAGGACCAGGGTCCCTCACCCCTGCTTTAAAGTCTAGGCAGATTTTGCAGTAATTTAAGCGATTCCGACGGATTCAACGAAGGTGTCCTCCAACCGCAGGCTCATTGTTAATGCAGCGTGTCGACTGGTCCATCATCGCGCTTGGTGCGTCGTGGCAACACAGCAGCCAGAGCCCGCCGCTCCTGTCTTTGGCTCCATTCACAATGCAAGCACGTTAACCACATGCTGAAGCGCTTGAGCGTTGGTCGTCTGACCATTTGGCATAGCCCGCCCCTTCAACCACAACAATAACAACGGCTTTAAAGGGAATCTACTTGCTAAGTTGACTGAATTGAGAGGGACTTTAATTCAGCACAGCGAACGAGAGTCGAGTCCAGAAACCCGCCTCTGAAACCAGGGCTGTAGATGCATGTTGTAGCCCCCTAGTCGTCCTGTCCAAACACCCCTCTGGTACATGGAGTTTGGTACCCTCCGGCCAACCCATCCTCTGCACTCATGCCAGGGAAACCCCACAGCTCCTCCCGGTCAGCTTTGCTATGACAATATTGTTCTGATCATGCTTTTGTTCAGATTTGTCTGTTGTTGTTTTCTTTTTTCTTTTTCTAAAATAAACAGATGGAGGTCCTCTGTGGTACCATACCTGCTTTGTTTGATTTTTCTAAATGTATAAATGCTGTAAGAAAATAAATGTATATGTATAATAATTTCAAAAAGGAAAAGTGTTAGGTTTCTGTTTTAATTTGTTTATTATGAACAAGAACAAAAAAATGTGGTCTTCGGGAAAAAAAACCCAGTCAAATCTGTTCCTGAAGACATTTCGTGTGGACTCTTTTTCAACGTAAAAATTACATTTGCTTGATTGGGGGAAGAAAATGTGTTCATGTTTAGTTTCTTTTGCATTATTTTAATAAATGGCTTGTTTTGCCATCCTTTGGTACTGAGGTCAGAATCCTTTCTTCAAGTGTTTTAAAATTTGATTAAAATATGTTTACATTAGTTAATTCCTATAATAAAAATTGTACAGTAGACCTAACAGTTAGTTAGGCCTACATTCCTCATAAATGAATGTCAACAATCCATCCATAAATTTACAGTTCTCAACATGACAATAGATATATAGGCTTCATGGGGTATGTCATCAGTGTTCACCAGTGTTGGGCAATTTACTCAAGAATTGTAATAAGTTACTAGTTATTACTCCTTCAAAAAATAATATTACTTTACTTATTACTGCAAAAATAATGATTTATGTTATTAGTTACATTACTATATTACTTTCACAATCTTACCCTGTCTCGCCCCTTCTGAAAAATGCCAACCTGTGTAGCCAGCTCAATTTAGAATTGAATCCTCTTTATTGGAACAATAATGAACCTTAGGAGTCAACAATCAGCCAAAGTGAAAACATTGCAGCCTCTCAAACCAGATGACTGGACAGGTTGGTTCAATTAGCCTACCATAAGTTTGCTAGGACTAGAAACCTTGTTCTTGTACCGCAGTAATGCAGCATTACTTGGATTAGTAATTGTAATATTTTCCCGGTTTTGGAAATAGTAACTAGTTACATTACTACTTACTAGTTACTAAAAAAAGTAATGATATTACACTAATAAGCTTGCTTTGAGAATATGGTGTAGCCTACAACAGCTATAAATACCTGTCACAGCAATGTTTGGAAAGTTAAATGTTGATTTGAGTTGGGTGTCAAAGCGTAACAAACCAGTGCTGTGCCGTCACCGTGTCGTTCTCCCCAACTAAACCTAAAGGCAGAAAACGGCTTGATGAACGTATACCTTATTTTAATAGGACTAACCGCTATAAAGTTTATTTTTTATGAAATTATTACAGTGTGTTGAATATACGTAGTGTGTTGCACTTGGGAGATTAAGATGAGACAGACACACAAGGTTGGTTCTCTGCAGTCAACGGTGAGGTGACGTGGGGCGAACACCCCCCTTCCTCGGCTGGAACCCAGTCCATCTCTATGCCAGTGTTCCCAGCCAATTTGGCAAGCTGCGCTCCGTGGGCGGTGCTGCTGAGGCGGAGTTCTGCCCCGGTCTTCAGACGGCACAGTGAGCGAAGCGAACAGTAGGCCAGGGTTTCCCAAACCCCCCAGCTCGCTAGCCAGTCCAGCACGACCCCCACTATTTCCAGAGGTGAAGCATATCAGCCATGATATTTGATAGTATTATATTATAGTCTTGTAACAGAATACATCTAAGTAATGTATAAATTGTAGGCTACCATATTAGCTTATTAGCAATTATAGGTCAAATATATTTATAATAATTTTAAAATAAATCTTATTTCATTTCTGACAATCATCTCGTCAAATCTTCTCTGTATCTTGTGACCCCTCAGGAAGTCCGACCCCCACTTTGAGAGCCACTGTCTATGATATATATATCACCGTCTCCTGTAGCATAACCAAATAGACATACGTACATTAATTTATGTCACCTAGCACATTACTGTGCAGTAACAGATTGGATTTCCTTATTTCCTCAACCTACTATGTGAGAACTAAATTAACATTTCAGATTAGAAGAAATAACTATTATATAGCCTATGACAATTATTGATATATATAGTCAACTGGTAAAAGTTGAGTGTGTGTATAGTCTATTCGTTTTGCAGCAATAACTGTCCCTTCCAAGAGGGAGATCGTGGGAGCGACTTTATTAAGAATAGATATATTTGTCTCTGGTAGCCTGTCTATTATGAATAGGGTATTCTGCATCTGTATACGGTATTATCTTGTATTTGCTGCCACCTAGTGGCATATTAGTCTATACATATTAGTTAATACACGTAGGCTTTACAACAATTTACAATTACCTACATTTTTTTACAAAGGACAAATATTATTTATGGGTTATTTATGGATATTATTGTAGTATATTAAGTTTTATATAAAAAACTGCATTAATTAGAAATGACAATGACAGAAGAAGGACGTGACCCGGAAGAGCAATAATGCATACGACGTGCTTACTATCAATGTGTTCATATGTTCATGATGTAGCATATCAACCTCTTTCAAACGTATGTAATACACTAAGATTACATGTTTACTAGTATCAGGTGTGTTCATGTGTACACGATGTAGCCTATTAATCGCTTTCAAACGTATGTAATACACTAAGATTACATGTTTACTAGTATCAGATGTGTTCATGTGTACATGATGTAGCATATCAACCTCTTTCAAACGTATGTAATACACTAAGATTACATGTTTACTAGTATCAGATGTGTTCATGTGTACACGATGTAGCCTATTAATCGCTTTCAAACGTATGTAATACGCTAAGATGACGTTGCACAGATATTTCTGGTTGTTATGGTCATTACCGTAACGCATTGTAAAACGAAATAACAACCTACAGCAGGTATCTCATTGTAACTTTGCTAGTGTTTATTAGAAGCTTTTTGACCACATAGCATGCTCCTTTCTCAACAGTGCCGTCTGCGTGTTGTTTCCAGACATGGCCCGCTGCCTCCTGGACGAGGATGGTTTCCGTCGATGCCGTCTGATGTTTCTGCAGCATTCCAACCACATCAGAGACGGTTGGAAATGGGAACAGACACCGGTGCGTCATATGGGACAGTAGGAACTAGCAAATGTATATTATAATGATGTACCGTAATGGATTTAGTATTCAGAGGCTCGCTATTAGTCTTCTACTGTAAAAGCTGCCTCTTTCTGTTTTGGAACACCTTAAAGTCATCGTGCGTACCTGTGTGTGTGATGGAGAATACGTTGGTTCTAATCCCAGGACTCTGATGAAGGCTATCTGAGGAAGACCATGCTTAGGTCAGTCCAAATGAGATCTAGCCAAGATCAGGACGGGTCCAGTTTATGTCTGGGGGACGCAACTCTTGCTGGAACCGGAGGAGTTGAGCAGGTATAGTAATAGCAGCAGTAGGCCTATGTCATCGGCGATGTTGCAGAAAGATTGCTGATATTTGAACCCGACCGAAACATAAACACCTCTCCCTTCAATGCCATATTAATGTCGCTCCCTCAGAAGCTCCGCAACACGCATTGCCAAGGCTGGGATGTTGTTGTGTGGTGCGGTCTGCACCCCGTTGATTGTGCACACTATAGCGGTAGCGGTCCACGAGGAGATATTTGGTTAATATGGCAAAAAGTTGCTGATCTTACAATCCCCGACTCCATCTTGAACAGTTAAATGTGCCATTTAAAATATCATATCTGTTGCGTGCCAGCACATCACCCCGATGTAAGCGTTATACAGTAAGCTTCAGTCATATAACGCTGTTCAGAATGGGAAAAGCCTCATGCAAGTGTTGTCAAGGGTGTTATCCAACGGTTTCATTGTGCAGAGACTACAGTTGCTCCAGTGAGATCTAAATGATTATTTACTTATTTAAAATACATATATATGTTTGGTTTCTCCACAGTTGTGTTCTGCAGTTGAAGACCTGCATTGCGGCGATGATGATGATGATGATGAGGGTGTTTGCATGGGATGGGAGAGTAGCGACGCGGTCCTGCAGTACGAGCACCACATCCTGTTCTCGTGCAGCTACAGGACGCCAGTGCTGTACTTCCGAGCCTCCACTCTGGGTTTGTCTGTGTGTGTGTGTGTGGGGGGGACACGTTATCTCACTACCTCTAGCAAATCTGCCCCTGTCGTAGAATCGTACCATTAAAGAGCCACTCCGCGATTTGTCTGGTTTGAAATCAGCATCACAAAAACATTGTTGTTTCGCTTAGAAACATGTGAGAGTACAACCTGAGAGTCTTTCACTCTTCTCTACCCCTCCACTTACTGTGCCCTGAGGCAGACACCCGACCCTAACTGCCCCCTGGTGGTCAGGTGACACCTTGCACGGCTGACACCACCATCAGTGTGTGAATGTGAGGCAATACTGTACTTTGAGTCGCGAGTGGGACGAACCTCCGTCACGCTTGCTGCCGCGCGATCGAGGAGTGGTCCTTTACAGACTTAAAGCTCCAGTACACAAGGGTTCTTTCTGCCTGTACTCACTGTGTCCTCATCTGCCGTCTGACAGCAGGCAGGAGTCTGTCCTTGGAGGAGGTTTGGAGCAATGTTCACCCCAACTTCAGACGTCGCCTACAGCAGAACCCCTGGGACACCATAACCCAACAGGTTTAGACTAAATCCTTATAACCAAGTCTGGCCGCTCAGCGACCATCTCTGTAACACCTCCGAGCAGTTATTAGGAAGGCCGTAGGTGCGTTCAGATTTGGCAAACATATTTCCGTTTGCATTGAGTGTGCCGTGAACATTTACGAACACAGGCATAAAGGGTGACAATAATAATTTAATAATTTTTACGCAAAGCATTCAAAGCAAACGTTTTGTTTAGTTTACCAATTTTAAATATCACATATGGGTCTCTGCCTCATATCTAATGAATGGAGGCAGAGACCCATAGCTGCTCTTCCAATGGTTATCGGGACATAAAAACTGCATGTAAACAGCCACCAGTAAAATTAGATAAAAACATTTTTTGACTTCCCCCGAGGGCTGGACAATAATTCGATATCAATATGTATATATATTTTTCAATAATGGTGATATGCTTTTTAAACACGTTTCCGATATTTCGATATAGATCAGTTCAGCCGCTGAATACAATGAGCCTTTCCGAGCAGAAAGCACAACACAATTGGCTACGTCACGACGGAGGTCTTCTCTCGGCCGGTCGCATTGCTTCACATCTCACCGATCGTCCTGCTTGCCTTCTCCTTCTCACACGAGTACTTGCATTTTCTCTCCGCCTCGCCAGGAGCACCCGTTGCTAGGCCAACCGTTCTTCGTCCTACACCCCTGTAAGACGGAGGAGTTCATGCTGCCCGTGCTGCAAGCTGCTCAGGAGGAGCAACGGTAGGCACTCTGCCCTGCATCTGCACGTAGTTTGTGTGTTCGGAGAATCTGATTTGTGAGAAGATTAAAGGTGTAGTCAGCGATTCTGGAGAAAGCTGGTTGATATTTGAACTCGGATTAAAAACAAAAACACCCCTCTCTTTAATGCAGTAGGGGTGCTCCCTCAAAAGCTCTGCCCCCCCCCCCCCCACACACACACACACACACACACATACACACATTGGGCACGCATGGCAAACGATAGGATATTGTTTTTGTGTGTGGTCTGCACCACTTTGTGTTCCTATTTACAGAGCCAGGGCTGCACTGTAGAAGTATCTGATTATTCTAAGACCGCGAAGAGATATTTGACAAATTTACCTAAATGTATTATCTTACATTCGCTCACTATGCATTTAAAGGTGCAGTACACCTTTCACGATAATTATTTGGTTCCCCCGGAGAACCCCAAATGTTCCCCGATCCCAGCTCACTATTTGTGCCGTGGCTGTAGGGGGAGGGGTAGAGAAGATTGTGGGAGGGCTCTCTCTGCTCTCCTAATGTTTTTGTGCTGCTGAATGTTAACCAGTTGTTAATTAAGCGCACCAGTGAAGAAGTCTCCTAACCTGACACACCAGTGCACTTTAAAAAACGACTTGTTGTCGATTGGATGAACCATCTGTCTGTCATTGTTGTTTTAAGTTGTCCTCAAGCTCACGCCCGTAGCCATCAGTACGATTAGTCTGAAAGCTGATTGGTCAGTTCATTTTTTACTCGGTCTCAGTCGCAAGGATTTCGAGCTCTCCAGGCTGATTCTTGCTGCAAAGTCAAACTGAAGCTCTCGACGTCAGGATGGTCTCGCGAGGGTAGAAATGTCCTGTTCTAATACAATGTTATTTAATTTGCTCCACTAGCATGTGGTCTCACAGTAGTGGTGTGTTTGACCTACAGGCACGTGAACTACTTGGTGACGTGGCTGAGCGTTGTGGGCCCGGCGGTGGGGGTGGACCTGCCCCTGAGCTACTGTACGGTGCCACGGTGCTGCTCGCAAGTCCATGAGGCTCAGGAGGACTGAGGCTGCAGGCTCAGGTCGTGCTAGCGCTATGTACATGCGTGCTAGCGATACGGTCATTCGTGCTAGCGTGACGGCCATGTGTGCTAGCGTGACGGCCATGTGTGCTAGCGCTACAGCCATGCACGCTAGTGCGACGGCCATTTCTGCTAGGTCTATGGTCATTCATGCTAGTGTGACGGCCATGCGTGCTAGCGCAACGGCCATTTATGCTATCTCAACCGCCATTTGTGCTAGCACGACGCTCAATCTAACACAAGGGTTTTTTTCTGGGCGTAGTCAAACCCCTTCTCCAGGTTTACGTCAATACAGAAAGTTGTGATGGGCTCTACAGGCCTGGACGTTTTTGCCCAATCCAACTGGGTCATTTAGCAGACGTGTTAATCCCAAGTGACTTTCAGTGAGTATTATTGTAAGTAGTGCTAGCAGGTGGGCCAACAACGAGACTTTAACCAGTGACCGCTCATCTTGCTGGGAGTTGCCCCCCCTCCTCCCCTACACCCACACACACACACACACACACACACACACGCGCGCGCGCACGCACACACACAGACACACACAGCGCACTGCTTTCACTGTCTAAATGCAAAGCACTTATTGGCTCAAAGGGAGTTGCACAGCGCATGTTTATATGAGGTAAACAACAAAACACTTTTTAAAAATATACACTAATTATAGAAGACGTGGAAAGATAGGTGAAATGTGTAAGAATGTGCTGCCATCTACTGGCGGTAATATGAAGTTTTACTTGCAATGCTTTCACAGGACAATGTGTATCTGTAATAAAACTAATTGTGCTCTTTATGTACCAGTTCCCAAATGCTTTTGTCACGCATTATGTATTTTAAATATGTATTTATGGGACTGTGGTCTTTCTTGTTTTGTTAAATAAAAACATATAATTTTTAAATTACCAACTTGTTTGGATTATGTTTGATTTGGATGATGTCCCCCAATAAAAATTGTCTAAAAGATACATTGTTGTCTCTATTGTGCTATACATATACTATAACTTTACCGTGATGGACCAGTCGATATCACTATTATTTTATTAATAATACAGTGATATTGCTTGAATTAAGATAAATGCCTGGATTAAGATAAAGGATAATTTTTCTCATTAGAGTGTGATACATATATTGTCCAGCAGGAGTCATAATACTGTACATTGTGAATGTTCTCAGTTAATAGTAAATCGTCCATCCTTTTATTATTAAAGGTATAGTCAGCGATTAAAAATTAATTTGGTATTTGTCAAATTCAGCTAATATCTATTCACGGGTTAGCTGTTAGCTGATGGTGTGTGTGTGTGTGTGTGTGTGCGTGTGTGTGTGTGTATGCGCTCCCCAGGCTCTGTAAATAGAAGAACACAACGTGGTGCAGACCGCACCGCACATCAATATCCCAGCCGTGGCAATGTGTTTCCAGTGTGTTGGAGCGGAGCTTCTGAGGGAGCAGATTATGGCATTGAAGGGAGAGGTGTGTTTTTGTTTTGGTTGTGTTCAGATAGCAACAAGCCTTCTCCAGAATTACTATACATTTTTAATCTTCTATAAAAACGGATTCTCACCGCAATAGACAAACTACTGTATGTGCAGATTACATCCCATTCAGCTCTCATGGTTTCCAATATGTATTTGTGTCGTTAGATACTGTAACAGCTCAACTGTAGTCCTAAATAATTGTTATCGTAATACCTATTAATGGCACAGGAAAGTTATTTTTGATGAACAAAAAGTCAATTAAAATGGTTTATCCGATTTAAATTGGGATTTGTGAATATTTGTTACACATGTGATTGGATCAGCTATCAATCAATCAATCAATCAATCTTTATTTATATAGCACTTTTCATACAAATTCATGTAACACAAAGTGCTTCAC
>JAODOY010031943.1:0-22052 GCA_025399855.1 Forbesichthys papilliferus | reverse complement strand
AATAATAATAAAATAAAAATAAAATTATATATATATACATACATATATACATATATAGTACTCTACTAGTACCATAGAACAAAACGTTGTGTTGTATTTTAAATCTAGGTGAGAAATGACTGCAAGAGATGCAATCTACAAATTCTCCAGAGACATTAGGTCTGCTGTCTAATCTTGTATTTTAACCCTAATAAAGTTAACAGTGGAGGTTCTTTATCTAAAATCAACGCTTTGTTGATGGTTTGTAAATACTTTTGATTGTTTTCCCAAGGATTATCTAACTTGGATTCTTATAAAAGGGAGCCCAGTTGAAGGATTATGTTACATACGGTAATCAGACTCCTCATTCTAATGCTGTCAGAAGTGTAACATATATTTCTCTCAAATGAATTATACAGTACGCCATATGAGACTTCCGATAATTAATAAAATTCCAACATTTTGTAGTCTTATTTAGAATAGGAGACATGGAAGTTGATTAACACTAACTACAAGTATGGATTAGGTTTAAAAATGTATACAGAAAGTTAGTCCTATGCTTTGGATACTGTGCATGTTGTCCATTTTATTTGTGAATATTATTGACATTGGTGAATCATTAGAAATGATGTTGATCAAACTTGATATACAAGCATTGGTTGACACAAAAAGTGGATAAACTGAACTAGGTGATATCTGTTTATACCTACATTGGTTTTATTGGAGTTAGTAACATTAGTTCAATGTTAGAGTTAATATTATTGCCAATACTTATACTGATACCTCCAACATCCCCATCCTCTGAATGAACATATTTTCCATAACCCAAATAACCACATATTAATCAAAATAGCAACATGCAAACCTACTATTACACAATTACACTGTTTATATTTACCAATAATCACTTGCATACCCAAACAATTCTAGTGAATTTTACTTGATTTAAAATTAACAAACGTTCATTGTAATGCTATGGTGAATGAAATGGTTTTAATTAGATATCTTTAGGTAGGCCTACAATTCTAAATATGTTATTGCATTGGAGGGGGAAAGGCAACAGAACCCAGATTCTCATACTGTAACTATCACACTGTTTATTCTGTGTTCAATAATACATTTCATGAAAATTATCTTATTCTAAACCTATCTTGTCTGCTGTTGTGAACATGGCTAAATCTGCCCATGGAAGCACATCTTGAGCTGGAACAGCAGGAATGATGAAACATCCTCTGTTTGACTGTAAAACACAACATGCAGCCGTAGCAACACGTGGACTGTGTGGACATTTTCATATATATATTTCACATATTCGTATAATTTTCAGATACTTTTTATTTGTTCTTTTCAAGTAAAGCTCTATGGTCTCTGTGTGGTTCACAGTGTGCTTGCATTTCCCACGGACACAGATAATGATGAGGGGACTGGTGGTTGCGTGGTTATATTATCCCCCTTGATATAGCCTGATAGGCCTATACATTTGCGAGATACCCTGACTCGCTGTCTTTCTCTCTAACCTCCCCTCTCTCAATTGCTGTCTGTTCGCATGTCTCAACGAATCAGAAGCCAAATGGAACCGTATGCCGTGAAGTCCATACCAACTTGTAAACGGGTTGGTTCAATAATTCCGTATATAAAGAGATTTATCGAAAAATGCCCATTTGGTTAATAGTAATTCCAACTGGTCCATGCGTTCACGTTGTTTGAAAACTCTTTATTATCATTATTTATTTATTTTTGGTCTTTTTTTTTTATTTTCACAAACTCATTTGATTCAGGCTGAGTCGAGCGCAACCGCACTAGAGGCGAACTCGATCTGGCTGGCGCAATAGAATCGCGCGCGCGCGCTGCAGAAGCACAGCCTGACCCGCTTTCAGACATGCTTTTAAATTATGGAATATGCTGATTTTAAAAGTTGACCAGGGGTTTTTGGTCGTGGGGTGTCTGCGAGGGATGGCTTTCTTTCTCAATTGCATATTTCTTTCCGGGTATGTATCTCAACTATTTGTGTGTGTGTGTTGTTTCTTTGACTTTTACGCATGGAAACTACTGGCTGTTAATTCTATCGATTTGAAAAAAACTCTACTGCTGCAAACATTTCTGCCTATCTGCGTATTCTTCTGGATTAAGAATGATTTCTGTTTTTGTTCGCAGTGTTTGCATTGTCTTCGGAAATCTACACAGTGACAGCAACATCTATTTGGATAACATCACGCGCATATTGGATCGATTACTGGATGGATATGACAACAGACTGCGTCCCGGATTTGGAGGTAAAACAATTCCAAGTTCTTATATCCATAAGGAATATATTCATGTATTGGCTCATTGATTTGGTACAGTAGTTGATTGTGCATGCATGCAATGCTTTCCAGCATTTTGCTTAAACTGTTGTATTTCTGACTTCTAGCAATATTACATATTTTAGCATATTATTATGCCGTGAAGACGTTTATGTTTTACAAATGTTCTTGAAAAATAAGTTGTTACAAACCATGTTTGCATTTGTACATTATTTTATTTTATTTTTAAACTAATCCAACTACTGTTCACATGTTTATGTTTACTGTAGGTCCAGTGACAGAGGTTAAAACTGATATCTTTGTGACAAGCTTTGGACCCGTTTCAGATGTTGAGATGGTATGTATTGGACCTGAACTTCAGATAACAATAACATAGTGATTTACTACTGTAGTTGTCTTGTAATACATTCATATTGTGTGATGTGTGTGTGTGTGTGTGTGTGTGTGTGTGTGTGCACATGCATGTGTGCACATTTGTGTGTATAGTACATCAGGACATTGCAGTAGTAGGTGTGTGAATATAATATCCTTCCCAACCTCCATGCATATAGCCTCAAGTCATGATTTTCCCAGCCTCCATTATTCCGGTTTGGCTGGATGTCATTAGTGCAGTTTATAGGATTTTAATCTGGTTGACAATCCATCACTTTGTAGAGAGTGTATAGTAAAAGAGAGTAAGAGATGGAGAGAGAGTAAGAGAGAGAGAGAGAGAGAGAGAGAGAGAGAGAGAGACATGAGTGTCACAGACATGATGATGGGATAGGCTGATTGTCTTCTTTTTCCTTAAACTTTACAGTTTTTCACATATTTGCCACACGATACTCTGTTAGCAGTTCTACGAATCATGTACAATACAATGATAGTAGCAGGAAATGTGTCCATGTTATAGATTGATGAAGTTCTGTGTCAATGATACTTAAATCACAGTTGAAAATGTTCAGCAGCAGTTTACATCCACGATAGGTCTCAAGATGTAATTTATATGAGTAATGTATCTAGTAACTATAGGTCTATAGGTGTAGTGATTTAATCAGCTGTAAAACTACAGTACTACACCTACATGTATAAATAACTATACTTCACACCAAAATAGGTGTAACTTCTACACCCAATGACAGAAAATAACTTTATTTCACACCAAAATAATTAAGGCCAAATTAATTAATTAATTGTCATTGTAATTGTCATTAAGACAAACTACTAACACAAATTGTCTATCTAGATACAGTAGACTAACATCAGTTAAAACATTTATTAACTGAGCAAAATAGCTTTGACATATGGTCAACATAATCATTAACATCGATGTCTTTTCAATAACTTTATGATGTGAAAGCATTTAGCATTTATCTTAGCATTTTTAAGATTTAATTGTTAAAAAGAGTCTCTTTATATTGTCAATAAGCTGTAGGAAATTATTACTAAATAAATAAAACCAGCTTTAGTTTCCAGTTACAATAGTCAACCTCTATTTTTGTCTCATAGGAATATACCATGGATGTGTTCTTCCGCCAAACATGGATTGACGAGAGGTTAAAATTTGAGGGCCCCATCGAGATCCTGCGACTCAACAACCTCATGGTCAGCAAAATCTGGACACCTGACACCTTTTTCCGGAATGGCAAGAGGTCCATCTCTCACAACATGACCACCCCCAACAAGCTGTTCCGAATCATGCAGAATGGAACTATCCTCTACACCATGAGGTACTGTATCTGTGCTGGACACAAACTATTAAACATGTCTTCCATCCAGGACTGGAATAGAACACAGAGTTGGAAACCAACCAAAAACTAACAAAGATGCATCCAAGATTATATAAAAATTACATATATTATTATAAAAATAGAAAATAACAAAGTAAACAAATGGTACCAATCCAAAATTCCAAGACTTGGAATGGAAAATAGGTTTGGGAAACACATAAAAAAAATATGCTTCCAAAAATGTGTTTGGGAGTGCTGGTCCCAAATGAGAAGAAAAGAGAGCAATTACTTTTAGTAACAAAGACAAATTGGAGGCCTACTAAAGAGAATAATGTCTATCTGAAGCAACACTTTGAATAAAGACGCTTTTTTTATTATATATAAATGCTTTCTGTTTATCCAGTGCAGAAAATAAGATGAATTTCCTTAACAATAAATTATTTTGTCTATCTCATATACAGTACGGCCGTTACTAAATTCATCTCACATATTCATTATTTGAACAGTGTGATACGTATTACGTATTGTGTAATATGGTTTCTGCTACATTTGTTATTACTAAAATAAATAAGTACCCGCATATGAAATATAAATCAAACACTGCTAGCGACTCTTCTGTTCCCACAGATTAACTATAAATGCAGAGTGCCCCATGCGCCTGATGAATTTCCCGATGGACGGCCATGCTTGCCCGCTTAAGTTCGGAAGTTGTAAGTTGTACTGTATTTGTTAAGCCCGTGTGACAGATGGAATCCGTCTCAAGTTATGACTGACTGAATGGTACATCTTCAAAGAATAACTCTACAATATGAGATACAGCACAGTATGCAGTTGAAGAAAACCTCACGTTGAACTAATCATCCATTATCTATAAATAAACGAGCAATCCTGTGGCCCATACTATAGGTTTCAATTCTCTACCCTTTGAAAAACACCATAAACTGTTCCATCAATCATTCAGACAGTGTTTTCATTATTGTTGTATTAAAAGAAGAAAAGCCCTCATCTTTTTCACTGTTACAATTAAAACGATATGCTATCAGACACCGATTATCCAAAGTTACTTACACAGAGTACTTTAACAAAGGAGATAATGGGGAATGAGGATGTTGATGACAGTTACAGACTTGTTATGTTGGGGAGGGAGGGAGGATGGTCAGCCAGCAGCCTTCTATCTTATCCTGCTAAGTTGCAAATCCATTTTAACCCTTTCTCTAGATGCATACCCTATGAGTGAGATTGTGTACACATGGAAGAAAGGGCCGCTGTCTTCAGTGGAGGTGCCCCAAGAATCCTCCAGCCTGTTACAATACGACCTGATTGGTCAGACGGTGTCCAGCGAGAGGTTAAAGTCAAACACTGGTAGGTGTTTTTGTTCAGAGAAGCTAACCGGTGTATATCTGTGGACTCAAACCTGGCTTGATGATGGTGCATGCCTTGTCCTCATTGATTATGAGCTTACCATTCCACTTATGTCATTTCAGCTGCATGCATTTTTTGTGGTAAAATCACAATGTGAAAGTGAATGTTTGGTACAGTATGTAGGTTAGGATGTATGTCCATGTTTTGATATGTCCACTGATGTACTGTAACTGGAATGGTAAATGCATATTATGCAAGTAAAGTTATTTATAAACAATATTCTCCCTCCATCACCCAATGAGTGTTATGGCTCATATACATTTACTGTATACTGTATGGTTCCATTCCTGTTGAAACCTGAATTCCTGAGTGTATATGTACATTATACACTGTATCATCTCTCGATAAATCAGTCTTTATCTGAGATCATGATGAATATTTAAATATGAGAAATGGTTTTAATGTATAAACTCTTCAGGGATAACAATCAGGTGCACTATCGAGTGATACCTGATATTTTACAAAGCCAATAATGACACTCCCTTTAGATATGGGATAGATATGGATTTCTGTATGAAAAATATTAAATAATACTCTAACATACTCTAATACTCTAATATGTTTCTTCCATCTATGATACAGTATCTATGTGTGATCACTTGACACTAATCAAATACTCAAATTGCTTTCATTCTCAGGGGAATATGTTATCATGACCGTTCACTTTCACCTGCAAAGGAAAATGGGCTTCTTCCTCATTCAGACCTACATCCCTTGTATTATGACGGTTATTCTTGCCCAGGTCTCCTTCTGGATTAATAAGGAATCGGTACCAGCTCGCACTGTTTTCGGTAAGTCCATTTTATTTATTTTCTATTTATCTTATGAGCTAGTTTGGTGTATCGTAGCTGGTGGTTTGTCGTAAAGACAAACAAAAAAACAACAAACTGTGTGTGTGTTCCTTTTGTGTATACCTTCTTGCCAGTTGCCCACATGTTTGGCTGTTTGAGAGTCTTACAGTACTTGTAGCCAATGTAATACACTGTTATGTGTCGTCAATCTTGTGCCTTTTGAATACTTTTTTGCTAGTTGACAGCTTACTATAGTAGCATACAGCTATTGTCCTGCAATGTTTGTTTATGGGTGCTGGAATGATTGCTGACAAGTCTCCTACGCACACTTCAAGTCCAACAAATGCATCTTTATTTGTCTCCAAGTACTCCAAAAAGTTATACAACGTTAAATAATTCTCATTCTCATATGGTCTTCTGCTCTCCTCCCACAGCTTGACCCTAGGGTGGCTTTGAATAAACACACATTGTAGAAGTCAGTAGTAGTGATTTCAATACTGAAACCAAAATACACAACAGCAAACTAACTCATGTACTGTAATTATCTATCTGTAGGTCTGTGGTGCTGTGATTTGAATTAATTGGGAATACAGCAAACATCTTATTTCTCCATTAGCCTTGGTCAGAGACGCAGGGTATAAGTGGTGGAGGGCACTGCATTTGGCCTGCTTTCCAACACTCAGGTTCCGCTCGCTCGCATCACACTACGCTAGACCTGCCATCATTCTCTTTCCCCGAGGTGCAGCGAGGGCATAGCAGGGCATGATGGTCAGAGTGAGAGCTATAGCAAGGAAGGAGAGAGCCGTTGACTGGCTTTCACAAAGCAATAGAGAGAAAGAAAGAAGATGACCAAGGTGGTGGTGATGGTGGACTGGTGATAGACACATCCCATTCTTACTGTTTAAAATAGTCCCTGTGTTCGACTGAAAAGCTAATGTGGAGATGATGCTGGTCTCTGTGTTTAGAGGGAACCCATTGCACAGTTTCTCCGAGAATAGATCCCAATCTTTAATGTTAGGGGGGAAGTTGTGGCCCCATGCGGCATGCACATCTGTGAAGACGCATTAACTCGACTTTGTTATATAAATATATACACAGTAATGTTAAGAGGAGAGGGACTGAAGCCGTGAGGGGCTACGCCATATTGGATTTCCCATGGAAAAGAAAGAGAGGCTTGGCCTTGTATTTGTGAATCGATAACAATTGTTTATGCAGCAGTACTTCAGGAGGTCTAATGCATTTTAATGTTTGACTGGTAAAAGAGCAACGTAATGATAGTAATGTGTTGGCCAGGAAGTATGTGGCTTTTAGTCGTCTCACTTATGTCCTGTTGAATTCATGGTGCACAGACTTACAGTATATTTTGCAATGAGGAGAGTAGAGGAGAGGAGATAACTAATTGAAGAGGAAAGAGGAGGTGAATACAAGAGGTATATATAGATATCAATAATGACAGGGGAAATGAGAAGTGAGAAAAAGACAGATGACGAAAGAGGAAACAGGGCAGAGCAGGAAAGAAAGCCCTCGGTCCCAACAAAATGTATTACACCATAGTTTTCGGCACAGCGTATTGTCAACATGCTCTCTCAGAGCTGAAAGTCCCTTGAGCACAAGTCTCACAGACTTAATTGAGTGTGGCCTAATTTGTATCTTACTTTTAGCGTACGGAAGCACATAAGCGCCTCAAGTACTTTTCTACTATCCTGTCTTTATACCCCCCACCCCCCCATCCTTCCCACAACCTTTCTCTCTCTTCCTTTTCACCATACCTTCTAACCGACACACTTTCCCTCTATCCTTTTGTGTTCCCAATCTCCTGCCTGTAGTCATTTCATTTGTGCCTGGGCTGTAGACAGGCTGCTTTAGTGGCTCCTTGGGAGAAGTTTGGAACGTGAAAGTTGTCACTTTCCACAGCCAAAAGTGTGCACTACTTATGAGCCTCTGTTAGGCGCATTACATAGTCCACGAGTTCCTCTTCTAATGAAGGGTATACACAAATATACAGCATATGTAATAAAAGCATTGGCGGCCGTGGTCAATGGCCCTTTTCGCCCTGCTTGCTCTAGCCTAATGGAAGTGAATTGGAACTGTGAATGGGCTATAAAAACAGATTTTAATGATCTGATCTGGCCTAATCTGCTTGAGTAAGGATTATATTTGGCAGGTTCATAGTTTAGTGGTACAAAACCTGTATTTATTTTATATTTTGTGTTAAAAAAAAGCACACAAAAAAGGGTTTGATTATAAAAGCATACAGTATAAAAGCAAGGCATTTATGATGTGTTAGTAAAACAGGAATTATATGATGGGTTTCACTCTATTATGTACATAAATCTGCAATAATGCATAATATTAAATGATCTAATTCAAAGGCATATTTCTGTCTGGTTTGCATATCGAGTGCCACTGATTGTTGTTGATTCTGGGGTTGTCCCTGATAAAAAAGACCTCATATTGATATTGAGCCCATTTGAACACAATCCATTTATCCTCAGCTGTCTATTGTAGGACTTAAATATGGCGTGGATGCCCACTGTGGTTTAATTTCCATAGAGCAGCGGTTTTCAAACTGTGGGTCGGGACCACAGGTGTGTCACTTAGTGGAAGTGAGTGGGTCGCAAAAATGTCAAGCGGCCATTGAGTAAATGAAGAATATCAATGAAAGGTTTCCACGCTTTACTATCGTATTGTTCCACTCATTGGTCGAGAGTAAGGTTGTGGCAAAATAGCCTACATGTTCCTTATTGGATGACATCCTATTTAGCCGCGTGCACACCATAGATTCTGGATCGCTCTGCTCTCCAAAATATTTGACGCACACACACACACACACACAGGTATAGCATTATCTAAAATTGATAGGTTTTTGAAATTTACTTTACCGTTACTTGGTGTTTGGTGGGTCTCTAAATAGATTAGTCCTCCCTAGTTGGATCTTTGCCCAAAACAGTTTGGGAACCCCTGCCATATAACACCTGAACAATACAAGCACTACACTTCATTCCTCTGTACAGTATTTCCATATATCACTTGCCAAATCCTGTTTTCATGTATTTGTATTCATAAATCCAATACATCATTCTTAATAGTTTTCTAAGATAAAATGTATTATATTACATTGTACAGTGAAGAGTAAAAAAGGCTAATTAGATTAATCTATCATTGTCAGATCCTATCATCTTATCTCTTAATAAGTGCTTTAACAACTTAAAAATCCATTGATCACTTATGTTCCCCATGTGAAATAATGATTCATCATTACTGAAGATGTTTTTATTTTTTGGGGGGCTTGTGGTGGGGGTGGTATTAGAAGCTGCAATAAACAATTCACCCATGTACTGTAACTTCATACAGAAGCATAATGCCAGAGTTAATGACAAATCAGCATGACTAAACAACAGACCTGTATTTTGAATGCTGATTGGAATCGTTTTATGCTGGCCTAAAGCTTAAACTACTTTGAACAAAGCATAGGTATAGGCTCACTGTCTGCCTATAAGGCTCGAGGATTTCACCATTAGTTTCACATTTCAGTAGTTACTGTCTGTTCTTGGCAATGTTTTTCTCGCATTACTTTTTAACAACTTAATGTACATCCAACACTTACCAACAACATGTATGGGCTAGCATTGGAAAATGACATGACACCAAAGCAACTTAATGATCTTAATGAGCGGAAGTGAAACTGATAATGTGTTCTCTATGTCACATTTTAATGAGCATTTTTGAAACATGGCTACTGTATGGTGTAGGTGTCAGTTAGAGTACCGTACATTATGCAATAGCATGTTTAAGGGAAGGTTTACAGATAATGAGCTATAACTCATAGCAAAACATGCTTGCATGATAGTGCTTGAAGTTATATCACGTGTCCCCTAAATGCAATTACAAACATTTTATAACACTACAGTATAGTGTAGTGTTATTAAGGCAAGGCTTCAGTGTGTCTGTACTGTACAAACCATTGCACCCAAAAACAGTATAGCTGCCAGTCGCAACATTGCAGCAGCTTAGACACATGCGCATTATTTTATTGAGTAAAAAACACAAACCTTTTTTTATTGCAGTACAACTTACTGTATACAAGCGTGAACCTTTTAACACAGTGTGCATATTCATTAGAAGTGGAATGACGTTTTGAGGAGAAACAAAGAGCCCTCAGGAGTGATTCTAGTGAACTTCTAAATGAAAGTAAACTAGTATGCATACAGTAGTATTACAGGCCTACTGTAGCTGATAGCATAATATTGGGCTAGTTAACGTCCTAATGCTAAACGCTGACAGTGAGCCTATGCAAGGCAGCAAACCACATCCCTGTGTGTGCCCTGCAGGCATCACCACCGTCTTGACCATGACCACCCTCAGCATCAGCGCCCGCCACTCGCTGCCTAAGGTCTCCTACGCCACGGCCATGGACTGGTTCATCGCCGTCTGCTTCGCCTTTGTCTTCTCCGCCCTCATCGAGTTTGCCGCCGTCAACTACTTTTCCACGCTGCAGGCCAACCGGGAGCTGCGCAGGGCCGCGGCGGCCAAGGCAGCGGCGCAGGAAATGGCGGCGGCAGCCCCGCCCATGGGGAACGACGGTGAAACCGCCTCGGTGAGTCACCTCTGGTGGTTTACCGTGAGTTTGACCCACAGCAGCTGCACCTTAAAGGCAGGGTGAGTCGCTCTTGCTAACTCCGAGCTCAAATAAAAACAGTATCGCTCCACGTTCCTCTGTTTAAACATCACCTACCTTGCTGTTATTCAATGTAAATGTTTACTAGAGGGCAAAAAAAAGATTTTTGACCCAACCTGATTTGCATAAATTAAAGTTATTAAAGTAATACCAAGTAGCATATACATGTTCAGTGGCGCTGGCAATAATATCGCTCACTGGCACCACTGGAACAGCCTGTTTTATCAAACCATGACAGAAAAAAAACTTTCAAAGTTGGACCCGACCCGGTCGGGTCTTGGTATTTAAGGTCTCTCAGGACCCGTGAAGACCTCTAATTTGAACAATATTCAGCATTATTGCATAGTGTTACAAACACTATGCAATAATGCTGAAATATAAACAACATAACCATACTAATGGACTAATTTATATATAGTGCAAACCCTGAAAAGCAGTGAGTAATCATTGCTTTCGACTCAAAAGTTACAGGTTATATTTGGGAGCTCATAAACAGGGAAATGGTCGGTTCCAACGGTCTTCTTTAGAAGAGCTGTCTGTGGCCGGCTTTCATCCCCAGGTGCATTTAAAGCCTTGATTGATGATTGTAGCCAACTGTGGTTGCCCGATCTTCCCAAGGCCCTCCCAGAACACTAGCTGCGTTTACATGGATTCCCAATTGGAATCTGGTTAAAAACACAGCCCATAAGAAAATGCTTCACAAAAACACCTCAATCAGAAGAGAAAGGCCCAACCCGATTGACATTTAAATCCGAAGCAGAATGGCAGTATAACTCGTTACATCTTTCTGGACAAAACAATTGTTACACGCGCATAAGTGAATGGGAGGAAAGAACGGTGACTTTGTCAGGAGCCATGGGACAAATCGTTCGTTTATACACTGGCTCCATAAATTGTGGCGAACAATATGTACAGTATTGGCAATTATCTATTTTGATAAGAATCACAACAAAGATCTGTAAATAAAAGGACATTTACAATACACATCCCATCCTTTACTGCTGTCCATCCATCCATCCATCTTCTCCCGCTTATCCGGAGTTGGGTCACGAGGGCAGCAGCTCCCGCATAGGGACCCCTTTCCCAAGCCACATTAGCAAGCTCTGACTGGGAGATCCTGAGACGTACTGCTGTCAAACCCCAAAAAACCCTAAACTAACAGAGTACACATAATCTCTAGACACACACACACACACACACACACACCCCTCTGTGCTGGCCAGTGGCAGTGTGATAACCTCTGTACAGATTAGAGCCATAGATTAAGAGATAGCCAGGCAGATCATGGAGGTCTCATGAGAAGGCATGCAGTCAGCCCAGGGGAGTTTTCTGCTGCGTGTGTGTGTGTGTGTGTGTGTGTGTGCCTGCGCTGTGGAGGTCAAGCACTGTGTACACGCTGTGCTGTATGTTTGTGTAGACCACAGAGAAGAACCGGGTGGGGAGGCATGTGGGATAGATGCATCATAGAGCACTGCTTACAAAGAACATGTAGGCGGAAAGATGTTGCATCTCACAGGGGGAGGAAAAACACACTAGCAACCAGAATACAGAATATAAATAAATAAGGAGAATAAATCCATCCAGCAGTCACGACATATTCCTCCGTGCCCCCCACCCAACCGCCATGAGACGAACACAGAACCCGTGGCAACGTGTGGTGAATTATCACTTTGGTGCATGACAAGCAAGGTGTAAAATGCGTCTAGCATCATACCAGGGTGCTATGGTGTTTTGGTGAGGGATGCACGCAAGGGTATTACAGAGATGTGAAGCTGTTAAGGGCATATGCCAGGCCCCAGCAAGGAGAGAAACGTACCCAGTTAAATGTCTTCCTTCTGCATGCTGTTCGTCTCACCTGCATGGAGGATAGACGATTGGTTGGGGTGTTTTGAATCCCTGATGAAAACAGGCCATGAGTTTCCTTTTTGTGTCTCAGCATCTAACGAATAAAGACAAAGTTGTTTTAACGGACATGTTAAGCAACCTTTTGTGTGCAGCTTTCTTAACTCACCTGTTCCATTTATTCTTATGGCAATAATGATAATATGAGACCACGCGCACGCGCACACACACAAACACACACATTAGCATACATAAACACGACATGCATTGTACAGCTACCTCAGAATCGTTACTCATTCAGGAACTACAGCAAACACATTGCTCCCACACACACATGTTCACCTGCATGAACCACATATACTGTACACAAATCTGGTACATATATGTACAGCTGCAATCACACACACGCACACACACACACACACACACACACACGCCGTGCACAGAATATCAATCACTCTGTGTTGAAGTGGGTCTTTTGAAATCTGGAGCAGTGGATAAAGAGACGTGGAGATGATCCCTGTGGGATTTGACCAAGAAGTAGAAGCCCACTGAGCCTGTCGTCATTATCAAAAATAGCCCGGCTATAACAGCAGCTGCACAAGCTCGCACACTGAGATGTCTCCCCTATGTGAGACCCTCACAGCGACTGGCAGCTGACAGTTTTCCAGTCCCAGCCCGCTGCCACAGATTTTGGAGACCAGCCAGACCAAACATTATTCCCATTATGGCAGAAATTCTCGATTTGCTTTGGTTGGGTTCAATTATTTGTTTGTTTGTTACATTCTGGATGAAATTGAATTGTTTTTTTCATGTAAAATGCATGTTTTGCCATTGTAACCAAGCCAACTGGAATGTTTCTAAATGAAAAATGTGTTTATGGTGCATGTTAACGATATGCAGCGATAAGCATTTGTTGTTGGTATCATCAGTCGTTCAGCAAATCAATTTGAGCAACAACAGCAATCAGTTTCAACCCTCCAACAAAGAGAGTCATGCCGAAATTACTGATTTGGATTGCATCCTTTTGTTACTGTGAGTCAATAGCTCATTTAGTCGAATTTAGCAGTGACGGCCCTGTGCTCTCCTGCACTCGCTAATTTATTTTAAAATGTATTTGACTTCATCCTGTGTTCAGTGGTCTAATCTGTAATGAGATACTGACACGGTTTTTATTTCCTTCACAGAAAACATGAATTGGCCATGCTTGCACACACTAATAAAGTCTGGGAGAATATTGATATGACTTAATGTATGTTATAAAACCTCTCTTATCACATATTTATGGTCATACCTCTCGGGTTATTGTTGGTTTACTGCTAGGCTGCATGCTGTTAGTACCACTGCAGAACTAAAAAGAGGGATGCTATTTAAAACTGCAGTATGTACACTGTATAAACAGTTTAACTGTAATTAGTAACTTTTCCATTAAAGAAAAAAATATTATGGGCTGTTTCACTGCTTCCCTTTCTGTGAAGAATTCCCATTACTGGTTAGTCCAGACCAAGAGCTTCTAGCGACTAAACCCATTAGTATTCAAATAGGGTAAAAAAGGTAATAAAGTGAAGCATTAAAACATTGTCAGCAGTGGGTTTGTGTGCTGGAAAGCCCACCATTTGTTTAGTGTTGAAGAGATAGTTAATATCTAATCTCTCTCTCTCTCTCTCTCTCTCTCTCTCTCTCTCTTCATTTACTGTATATGCAGGCAGCTGAATGTGTCTTGACCTATTTCCAATATGCAAACTCTCTATATTGATATATTGCTGATCTATTGGGGTCCTGCTACAGTAGGTAATCGGTTTAATTCAAGCTCATTCAATACAAAAGAGTGTGGCGATGATGTAACCTATATCAACAACATGGTGTAGCTGTACGTACTAAGAGTATGCCTTGTTGATGCCCTGCTGTAATTGAGCAACATACTTTGATATAATTTCAGACCATACATTAAATGGAATTGCTTGATTTTAACTTAATTGCAGCAGTGACTCACAAACTCCTCATGCCAACATTCGAGCACACACACATGCACACGCGTGCACAAATACAGACACATACACAGTTTGCACTCATTAAAATTAATTAAAATTAAAGTTGACATATTGCATCATTAAAAACAAGTGAAAACAGGTAATAAAAGTGAATAAATGTGTGTGATACATTTTCAGAAAGTACAACCTGCAGTTATTTATTTACTGATACAAATATGCTCACTAACCAACATAAGATGTCAGCTTTGCATATGTGACGACCGTATGGAAAAGAGAGCCATGCATATTCATATCAGCAGCAGCATTAGTTTAAATGATGTATACTCTTAACATTTCATATGAGGTTGCTATCTTTCTCTCACATCCTCCATCTTACATGATCTGCCTGTGGCCGTTTGACAGGTGGACACCAGCAGTGTGTTGAAGAAGAGGATGAACTCTGCCCTGCTGGCTGACCGGCCGGCCAAGACGTTTCCGAACCCCCCCGTCAATTCCCAGGCCTTCCTCCAGCAGGGATCGGCTGTGCCTGCCAACAATGTGCTGACCGGCACCAGCATCATCGACAAGTACTCTCGCATACTCTTCCCGCTGTCCTTTGGGGCCTTCAACCTCGTCTACTGGATCGTCTATCTCACCAAGGACACCATGGAGATGTCCAGGTAAACGATTCGCTCATGTTAGCGAGGGCAAGGGAAGAGTTGTTCCTCTTGTGTGTGGGTATACAGTACAGAGTGGTTTATATCCGTACACTCTATCCTGTAGCAAGTACATAGTTCAAAGCCTAAAATATTAAATAAACCAACATCTCTAGTATCAATAATGCGTGTTTTGTTTAAAAGGTCATTATGAGCTTATTTGGGGTTGTGAATGATGCTAGAGCTGATTAGATTAAATCACAGTGAGTCTTGCTTCCCCCACACCCGAGCGGAACAACATCAACTAATTTGTGGAGATATGCAATACGTAATCATCCATGAGCTACACTGATGTATCATTATATTCTACATATATTTGTCTATATCAAAGTTTGCAATAAATAATTTAATAAAAAGTAAAAGGTTGACTGTAGCGGCTTATAAAATACATTTGAAAACATGCCACCCGAGATGGTTGTGAGTGGTGTTTCTAGTGGATCACCCACACCTAGACTAATCTAATCCCACAGACAGAGATTTGGATCAAATTATATCTGGTGGTGGTAGAGAAAGAGGTTGACAGCTCAAGAAGCTGGTTTTCTTCAAAAGTGAGCACTTCTGCTAAATAGCTGTGTATTTGTCCATTTACTGTAACAGTGCTGGAGAGAGAAACACAAATTGTGGCATCTAAAATTAGTGTTGACTAGGCTATAAATTGATTCATTTTGTTAGTTACGGTATGTTATGGATATTCCTTACATAATGTGCTTTGCTGAAAAACACATTTCATCTCTGCACATACAGTATAAATGACTATCTTTACTGTACACTGCACTAGGTATGTGTGACATAATGCGTCTTTCAAATCAGCAAATTATTTTATGTAAAGACTGAGTACAGTAATTGCACCCTGAGCAGAGAACAACTTCGCACTCCCTCTGTGTAAACACAGTTTCGCTGTTCTTTGTTTTCATAGCCGGTCCTGCTGTGCGTGACTGGTAGTGCAGCAGGTGTGTGTGCGTGTGTGTGTGTGTGTGTGTGTGTTTACATGTGTGTGTGTGTGGCCCACAAATAATTGTTTATTTTTTTTAGATGCTGATGCAATTAGCGTGTTATCTCGTTGCAGATCATACAGTACATTGTTACGACAACTGCAAATAGAACAACGATACTGAACAACAAAATAAACACTTAACTTACATGTAGGGCTGGCCCGGATATACTTTTTGGTATCATTCACTTTAAATTCTCATTGGTGTCTTTCTGATTACTCATTCTCCAAACTCATTGTCTTTTCAATACCTTAACATTAGCTTTATTTAACCATGGGGATACTTTGCCAGTTTATCTTTTGGTCTGTAGTGGAGCGGCAGTATTTAGAGCATATGGCATGCCATCATTCCAAATGTTAATAGCATAGCAATTCAATCATAGCAATCAATAGATGATATTGCGGAGCTTTGTTTCAGCCATTTCATCTAGGAATATCTTTTGAACTAGTCTCTTTTCTCATTTTCTCTGGTACAATAAGGTTTGTATCAAAAAACACAGTGATAGTGAGATATAGGTAAATCTGATACTGAGAGATTATTTGTGTTTAAACCTTTTGTTATGACAAGTCAAGAGTGTTGACTTGGTGTCAAGTATATTCAACACCTCTGATGTCATTACGTTTGTTAATATGTTTATTGAGGTCTCTATTAAGAAGTAATTTGTCTTTTTTTATAATAGTTCATTAATTTGCATAGCCTTTAATGAGTATACTGGAAGTCAAGACAAGATTAGAGAAATATACCCAGACCCAGTTATGTTTGTATTATCTCCAATAGATACATAGTTTAGTACTATATCAATATTTTTTTCTATTAAACATATACCTGAATAAAAAAAAAATTGCATATTACAAATGTTTATAGTTGCTGTACTGTACTACAAGTAGGTAATCATTTAATAAATAATGACAATTTCCCCATGTTATAAAAACATATTAAAGGGTTCATGTGGACAACTGGATGGACTGGAGGTGGTCGTTGTTGTAGTTCGGACTATATAGAGATCATATCACAATTAGACATTACCCATATCAACGTATTTGCGCTGCAGAGTAAAATGTTATTTTCAATTTGGTTCCTAAAATGACTTTAATTTCATACCAAGGCCGTCACTGATTTGCTTTGCAGCAGCTCCTGTGTGATAGGGGTGTGGTACTGGACAGAGCCCAACAATGTAATCGGGCATTCTGCCTCTGATTCTTCTGATTCTGAGCATTTTTGGCCAGCAATCTTTTCATCAGGGTGTCACTCTGGAGGTCTTAGATATAGCTGTAATCCTTATCCTCCCTTACAAAGATACAGGCATGAATCTGGGTCATTAAAATGCAAGTCACAACTGCTTTTACACATTTAGAATTTTTACAAAAACACATAGAAGTAATAAACTGTTACTGGGGGGGGGGCTTCATGCGATATACATGTTTGCTCTCCTTAATTTAATAAACTTAACCACCTATGGCCTATGTGTAGGCCTGGGTTACGTTTCCCAAAAGCATCATCAACTACAGAGTTGGTTTCCCAAAACCATAGTCTGACCTATGGGGGACACTACTTTAGTGACTTATGTAATGCAATGCATCGTTAAACAACGCAGGTGTTTCCCAATAGTTCCAATGAATGTTCGTCGTTCAAACTACAGCTCTCGAGGCGTCGTTAGAAGCATAGTTCGTGGTGACTTTGTAATAAACGTAAATAGGCTTAGAAAGAAAGGCATGTCTATCTGTCTGTCTGTCTATCTGTAAAAGTAGGCTTACTTTGAAATATAATCTATTTCTCAATAGGCCTAAATGAACTGTAGTTGCACATGTAGCCATGCCTACAGTTTATTATAGGCTATAATTCAGTTATAGGATCAAAACAGATGATCCCCTTTATCTCGCATACATAATATGTCTGTTATTCTAATCTTAATCAAGTAGTGCTTTTGTTGCCGTTATTAAAAGAACAACAAAAGAGAGAGACTATCGGTTTCGCTCATGCACATATCCAATTGAGCCACTGACACTGCTTTGAAGCATGTCGGCAATATAGAAGGCTACATATTTGAAGTATGAATAGTATAAATGTTTTGGCTACACAAAGTGTATTGCACTGAATGCAATGTATTGCTAATAGTTCAAATTCCTTCTAGAACTAAAAAAAAAAAAACAGCAGGAGAGTTTAGTTATTCCAATGGCAGGGCGTGAAACCACAACCTTCATGTTGAGAGCCCAAGACACAAACCTCTGTACTTACCTATGATTAGATTGACATTTTAGCAGAATATATATATATATATTATGTTGGGCCTTCACTGAATATCTTGTTGAATTGAATCCATGTGTGTCATCCACATGGAATATTTCACATGATTTGAAATCGCACAGGAAATATCTACATTTTAATACCAAAATAAGCTTTCTAAGATAATCAGAACTGCAGAAACCCAACATAATACATGGGCATGTTTTTGTGAGGTAAAAATTATGATGGTTTATGGCTTAAGAGGATAACCTGCATTAACCAATAACAGACAGTCTCTGCTTACAGCTAGGCCAAGCTAGTTGAAAATTAATGTGTTGGCTAGAGCAGCGAATGGAACTTCGAACATGTGGATTTTTTCTTTTACCGAGAAACCACTAGTCACAGGGCATATGCGTATACATAAGATAAATATAAAAGAATAATAATACCTACTTAATAATAAATACCTACTTATTAAATGAATACACAAATACCCAAAGAGTCTGAGCCACCCGATTTTTAATAATCCATGTTAGTAAACACGTATTCATCCAGCTCATTTCAATTTAAACACAGTATTCCTGTGTTGTTGTTTGTTTTTTTTAATTTTAAAGAGATAGGAAAGAGGTTACAAGGTGCAGAAATATTCCCAATATATTGCAGAGGGATATATTTAATATACATCAACCAAATACATAATAATAAAAAATAAACAATAAGTGTGTTAACATTATGACAAAAAATGCTACTTTCAAAGGGCTCAGGGCTGAATGGGCGTGTTTGTAATGTCCCCCCATACCCCCTCCCCCTTTCAACTTTAGGCTATTGCGCAACATTCTTAAGTGGTGCAACTCACTAATCTAGCTAGCTGCAATGGCAGGTCTTTCAGCAGGTGCGATTGGCTCAGTAAAACTGTATATTTATGAACAGTCAGAAGACAGAAGCACCTGAAGAAACAGCCAAATATCCATGTATAATCCAAGTTGTGTCACAATGGTTAGTTCAGAGTATCTTTCAGATAGTAAAGATGTACTACAGAAGCTGCAGTAGGCAGTCAGACTCAAACGCAAAGTGCCGTTTATCATGACACTTTCTTTTTATAGTCCAGGAGCGGCATGACGTCCCCACGCTCGAGTTAACTCCACCCAGAAAATTGGGAATATTTTGCGATTCAAATGGAAGTTGATTTTCAGTTTGTATGTGTTTATATTAAGCATTTACATCCTTTAATGACATGTTAAGACTAAAATTACTGATTTCCCTTGACTATCCATTTAACACAAGCATATTAATGCCAGTGGTTGTATTATGTTAGTGTTTGTTATTAGGCAGCAGTGAACACAGCAATATAATTGTCAAGACAATATCTTATTCAGAAGACAACATCATGCTGGGTTTCTTCATGACATCAAGAGATGCATGGCGTTCATTCATCTGGCAGTTTGACATCTTGAAAGATTGCATTAGTATGAAGCTGTCCGTGCGTGTGTGCGTGTGTATATGTGCGCACATGGGTGTTGAGTCTACATCCTTGTGTACACAAGGTCTTGAAGTCCAGAGGCAACATTTATGAAATGTCTTAGTTTTAACTTTTCACTTTGCACATATGGTGCATGTGTGTCATTGTCAGTATGTTGTCAAGAGCCATAACTCTGGCTCTATGAACCTGCATGTGTTCACATTCTTCTCACACAATCCACCCTGCTCCCTCCATAATGGGACGGGGCTCCGGAGACCCCCACTGTAACAAATCAGGAGGACACAACAGTGCTGGCATCATTTAGCAGGGACTCAGCCAGTGACATCCTCCTTAACCATTGCTATTAATTGATTGGGACTGTAAGTGATCAGCCATCATTGTGGCAGGCAGGAAAGCAACACAGTCACAGTGTCACAGCCCCTGCAGGGATGCACAACAGAAGAGCAAGCTATACAATACATGCGGTTTACAGTGTAGCACTCTTATTGCGCAATTGGGTTTTTGGAAAATATCTACGCTGGAAGCATGTTTGTGTATTTATTGGTGTCCGCGAGCGAGCGCATGAGCATGCCTGAGAGAGAGATGTACATTTACTTGACTCTGTGTGCACTTGTATTCGTTCATTTCTACAAGTAAAGCCACCGATTGTTAGCGTTTACATCATAGGCATTGGTTTTCCCTGTTATTTTTAAGAACAGCCGCCCACATCAGTGACCTCTCCATTCCCTCTCACCAGTAGCATGTATCTTATCTGCAGAGAGACCGTATAGTATGGTAAATATGGAATAGAAGTCCAGTGGCCCTACATTGATACAGATAGCACTGCATGTAGCCCCTTTCTTTGCTGGTTGCTTGTCTTTCATTTAACAGACTCGATTTTTTAAAGAGTGACTGCCACAAGATGTAATGGTGTACACAGGACTTAATTCATGTCTGTGTATGTAGGCCATTTGTATATGAAGCAGTGTGTCCATTTGTTGAGCTTGTTGCTTTGTGTTTTTCTTTGTGCGTTCATGCATGTCCGCGCATGTGTGTGTGTGTTCGTGTGTGTCCACGTGTCTCCACATGACGCCTTATCCATTAGGGCAGCACCTAGCGACTGGCTGCTATTTGACTGAATGGCACCATTCAGGACAAGACAGGAGGAAACACACGAGCTCAAAGCGCTTCCTTCCGTGTGAAGGGCCCCAGATGGTTTGGCTCACTTTATCCTCTGCCTGGCGGCTCACTCTGTCTGTGTGTGAGCGTGGGTACAGCAGGCAATAAGCCCCTGCGCTCCTCCTCTTTATTGGCCGCCAGAGTGCCAGGATTGAAAAACAACTTCCCCATTGTCGCTCGTAAATCAAAAGCACTAAATGCCGTTTCTAACTCAATTCCTATTTCGACACCCTGGGGCCCATGACCATAACTTGTGTGTAATGATCATTCAATTACAGGCCTCTCCGACAGCCCGCGTAAAATCCCGATATGAAGTACCAAACCACAATCTATCATGTGTCTGTCCCCATTCCCCATGGGAATTACTGCGCCTGCCACCGTTACCTGCTCGCATGTGAGGGTTTCCCTGCACGTGTGTTTGTGTGGGAGTGGGAGCCAGCTGTGCTAACGTCTCAACGTTGCTGTATGGAGGGTGATGGGTGGGGAGGTTACCCTGTGTGTGTGTGTGTGTTTGTGTGTGTGTGCTCAGGCAGAGAAACGGGAACGTAAATCCTCATATGATAACAAATTGCTCACCGGTGCCTGCCATGCCTCTCCTGCTGTGTTTGACTGTCGTGTACACACCCACACACATAAAGATGAAGGTGCTTTTATTGTCACATGCACATACAGTTGATAGAAAAAGTATGTGAACCCCTTGGGATTACGTGGAGTTTTGCACTGTGAATGTTTACATGTTATGTTCAATTAAACCATGGCAACATCTAATGTTTGTGTAGTATTATTTTCAGC
>JAODOY010031932.1:8663-22053 GCA_025399855.1 Forbesichthys papilliferus | reverse complement strand
TATATATATATGTGTATATGTATATATATATGTGTATATGTATATATATATGTGTATGTGTATATATATATATATATGTGTATATATGTATATGTATATGTATATATATATGTGTGTATATATATATATACACACACACACACCTCTTTCCAGGTATAAACCTATGACCTTTCATATGGGAGACGTCCTCACTGACCTGCAGAAGGAAAACTAGTCAGTGTTATTAACAAAGCCCTTAATCACATTAGTCCCAAAGGGCTGCACAGGTCAACCATTTCACATGGAGACAGAATATGTAAAGGAGCGTAGGAGGAGTCATAGACTGTATGGGAGGATAATGCAATATTGATAAACTTTCTCCCCTGAAGGGAGCATTTCCTCACTCATTAGGTGTCATTGGGTGTCATTGCTCTTTGCTGTTACCACTGTGAGCAGAGTGAAGTTTATTCCTCCTACTCATGTTGGTGGACCTCTCACCGTGTGTGCTCTGGGCCCGTTTTACAGAGCATGGCGCTGGTGGACCGCCACTCTTACCCAGAAACAATCTGTCTCCTGCGTGTGGAGGACCTGCCAGAGGACACTCTGGAGCGCTTCAACCTCCTCTTCACCCTGCGGGAGAAGTGGACAGAGGAGGCCATCACCCCTTACATAAGGTCAGTCCTTACAGGCATTCAAGACTATGAGACAAATAACCAGTGGCATACTGACTGTAGGAGAACTCGATGAGAACTGTATGGCTGGTGCATTTCAATAAGAATATTAAGGAATTTGTATTATTGAAAATGGCAGTGAAACAAGTAACTTTACTATCATACTAACTGATAATATATTGTATATGTGAAAACAGGTCAAAATAATTTGCATTTGATATAGTTTAATTGAATACAATAAATGATTAATACACCCACGTTGTGTGTTTTTGTGTGGTGGGTACACACTGTAATTACATGTGTCACCATTGCTTTGTGACAGTTAGCATGGTTGTAACTTGCATGCATAATGATCAGTGCCCTCTATACCCCTCCTGTCATCCGGTACCTTCAGGGACCTGTGTGGTGAGAAGCAGAGCACTGGGGCTCTCCTCACAAAGTACGCTCGATCCTCCACGCAGAACGGAGTCAAGGTCTTTAACTCCAGGAGGCCTGTAGCTACCTGAAGAATGCGCCTTCATTTAGCTCATCATTCTGTTAATAAAATATATTTACGTTATACTATAGTTCAAATAAAAATGTAAACATTTAAATGTTTGTTTTAGGGCATTGTTATCTTATGACTTGTGAGGCTATATGTGACGTGACAGTGTATTACTGTATGTATCTGTTAACTTATTAACTTAATTTAATACAGAGCAGACAGGTAGCTGAATATAGTGGGATCAGCATGCAGATTGTTTATATATCTTTTACACCAATCATCTTTAACTTTTTTTTGTAGAATTCCAAGCTAAACGCTCAAGTGTCAATAAATGTATGTATTTAAGAGAACACATTAATTAAAAAATGTTATACAAAGCAGGCTTTAATACAAAACTTGTTTATTGTCTTGAAAGTTCAAGATAAATAGTTCAGTCACACAGGTGGTATATGTTTATAGACATTACACAATCATTATCATCACTATCGTTATTGTGCATAGAACACAATTTAAAATGACAATGCTCACAACAGCAAAGTTCACACCTTTCACACAGACACACAATCCTCACGGTACAAAAATAAGGACACTTTCATTTGTTTTGCTTATTTTGGCAAAAGCGTAGTGGGTTAAAATGGTACAGCGAAGAAAGCACTAAGGCACTAGTGCTGAAAACAAATGGTCATTTGTAAGAGTTCGGTCGTATCAGATATAGTGGGATATCATATAATTACTTAACATTTATTAAATGTATTAGATATACCATCAAATTTACATTATTTAATTAATTTATAGTTCATTTACATGATCAAAACATGCTAATGTCATGGTATTCATTGTTATTAATGAACACATTTGACAGGCTAACTGTTTTGGAATGTGAAACCAATACTTCATATCTTTCTTACGACACACTATACATGAACAATTATGGGATGGGATATCACTAACAATTTATTTGCTATTATGTTTATGCTCAGCAATTGAATTAAAGGGAGCAGTTTTGCTGCAGAAAGATTTGAATTATATCAAAGCAAAAACACCTTCCTTCAATGCCATAGGGTGCTCCCTCATAAGCTCCACCCCCACATTGAACATACATTGCCCAGGCAGGTATATAGTATTGTGAGGTGCGCACTTCATCACGTGTTCCCATGTATGGGGCTGTGTAGAAACACCAGATAATTTTTTCACAACATAGCTAGCAGACTGAGTAGATATTCTGTACATTTGACAAAGTGTATTAGCTTACAATTGCTGACTTGACCTTTAACTTTCCAAGTTAGTGAAACACGAATAGGCTTAAACATAAGATACAACTGAACATCTTCCTTCCAAACGGTTTGTCCTCTGGGCTTACTCAGTGGTGTTGACAGGTTGAACCTTCATTTGTTTACAAATGGATTAAATCAAATTCTTCATGCATGGAGCTATTATAGCCACTGCATATTGTACAATGCAAGCAAAGTCTGATGTATCGTAGCGAAGGCACAGTAAAAGTAAAAAAAAAGTTATCACCACATTTGAGAACATTTTGTAAAATAAATGGAAATAATTTGGTCTCAGCCATAAGCCGCAAAGGTGTGTGACACACTGATGATAGTACAATCTTCTTCAGTCTTATTTGTCAGCTTAAGTAGAGGTATGGGCTGTCAAATCTCACTCTCATAGGTGTGCATGTAGGTTTTCAGTGAGAGGATCTCCGCGTAGCTCCGCGTTGTCCTGCGGTAGAAGTCCAAGCCGGTCAGAATCTCCACATCTCTGACCCGAGCTGTGTGCATCTTCATCAGGTCTTCCACCCAGCGAGGCTCCTCCTCAGAACTCTGCACCCACGCAGTAGGGGAGAAAAGTGGTAGGATTCGGATTGCTGATTGTTACTTCTCAATCGTGATGGAGACGTCTACTAGTATATTACTAATTACAATAATACCATTAGTATTAGTAAATGCTCCAAACACTCTTACGTACAGTGTTTTGGTACTTTGTATCCCCTTTCTGATATCTTTCTGATTGAGAGTGTGTGTGTGTGTGTGTGTGTGTGTGTGTGTGTGCGCGCTATATATATATATCCATCCATATATACAGTATATATATCCATCCCCCAAAGAATGATTATCATAAATTCTCCACCCATCTTATATTACCAGTTAAGCCTGTCAGAAAACACAGAGTCCACATTTGAAACCCTGCAAATGTGCTCCAGTAAATGAAACGCACATGTCCACGTGTGGTCTGTAATGGCAAACATCAGTGCTAAGTTATTCTAAGAATGCTGCAGGGCCGTGCAGACTTTCCTTTTGAAACAATGTACATTATTCAGTGGTGTTTATGGTAATATGGTGGTCGCTTAATGTAATGGCCATGTGTGTCCATGTGCTGTACTCACATTGCAGGTCTCGTCGTTGTCAGGCCTGTGTGGCAGAATAAATGCCAAGCTGGTAAGCGGGCCGGTACAGGAGTCAGCCGTCTGTGTGAAGTCTAGACAGTTGGTCACCACGATGAAGTAGTGGGTGGGGATGGGCATTGCCCCACTTACATACCTACAGGGCGGACCAGACATAATGCATGGTAGCATTGTGTGTGTAAACCTTGAGTCATGACCCCCACAAATAGCCTAGCCTAGGAGTTGCCTTGTGAGCAGACAGAGAAGTCTCTCCATCTTCGCCTTACCCAAATTGTTTAGTAGGCTATAGTTAGTTGTTATGATTTAGGTCTGATCTGAGTTTTGTTTGTTTTCCACGTCAAGTTGGACATTGTTATTGTTTCCTCTGAATTTGTGATTGGTTGTTGCAGTACCCGATTCTCTGTGGCCTCTGCCCACTTATGTAACTGTATACACGTTGCATTAAATACAAGGAATGTGCTTACTGCCTCATCTTCTCAGCGGAGTCCCTGACGCCATCGAAGTCATAGTCAAATACAGGTCCAATGACAATATTCACCCCGTTCTTCTCCGTAGCATACCTCTTCACCAGTGCCCTTTGGAAGTAGCCCCATATCCCTGAGAGGGGCAGAAATGAGAGCAGGAACAGATGGACAGAGGGACATTAAAGAGTTCAAGCCAAATAAATGGACTTCAGGCGATTATTGGATGGAGATTGTTACCTCCAACACAATAGTTCAAGTTACGGTCTTACTTTTAAATGCAGGATACATGGGAACGGTGTTTGTAATGAGGACGGCATCATATTTCCCATCCATGGTTGACGACATTTCTGTTTAGAATTAAAAAAAAAAAAGTGTCAACAGATCAATGTGTAAGATGCACTAATAAAATGACATGTTTTCATTTAGCTTGCTTACGTGGGGGGTACAGGAACGCATAGGCGATGTGCCTGTCTGCTCTGTAATTGGTACAGGACTGGCTGAAGGCAGGGGGAACCCGGGTGTCAGGTCTCACACAGTTAGACAAGGTCTCCGGCAGAGGGGATAATTCTATCTGTGGGACCGCACACAAATAAACGCACACACACAACTTTGATGGCATCAAGAATGCAGTGAACTGAAATAACATTACATAGCATGATAAGCATGCTATGACGAATACTGTTGAAATGTATGCAGGTTTTATTTCACACAGTAAAACTAGATTTAAAAAATCCATCAAAAAGGTCCTCAAACCACCTTGCCGTCCTTTACGGAGTCCTGAGAACCACTGCTGTAAAGTAGACCTTCACTAAACTACAGAACATGGACACAATAGTACTACCTGTCTACTGACGGTGTATGAGGTCCAAATGGGCATGGAGAAAGCTTCGCTGTAGCCACTGATATAGTCTCTGTGATGGAGGATTATGTATTTGGAACGGAACAGAACCGCAGGGCGGCCAAACGGCAGGTTCCTGCTGTCTGAGAGGGGATGGGGGGAAGGGGAAAGAAGGGGGGGAAGAGGTAACAACCATGTATATACACCATTTACATCTTTATGAGATTAAAGAAGTGTTTTACCATTATAATACAATTGCAGAGATAGTTTACATTTTATGACACATACATTAAAGATTCACTTCTTAAACACTGTTTATGTTTAACACACACATATCCACACATATTATGTGAATGTAGACTGAGGGCTAAATATATGTTTGAGCCAATAAGTTATGAAGGGTGTGGAATAGAGAATACACAGAGGTGCAGGAGGAGCAGTTAAAACCTTTTTTTTAAGGATTACAACAATAACACCAGCGGTTTTGGTTATAGAGGTTGTTACCTTTATGGCAACATCTCTAACCCTCTTCCCATTTACAATAATATTGTTACAAATATCATGCCACCTTCTATTTTATTTGATTTCAAATGCCCATAGAATTTTTTACATTTTAAATAGATTGTTATAATTAGCCTGACAAGTTGAAAGTAACAGTGAAATAATATATTGTTTTGCCCTAGCAAGAAAACAGTCCTACTGACTGACCTAGGATGTACTATGGACTAGTGGACTAGCATACACGATCTTAAACATTAAAACATGGCGTTTATTGATTAGTTATTTGTTTTCATTAGACTGACCATCAATAGCTTGCCTCAGTCGCTGGTTTAGCTCCTCCACTTTGTTCTGTAAGAGACAGAGCCACATTGACTCCAGGTTATAGCCTCGTACAACGGTCACTTTCAAACCTCTGTGGCCCCTACTTTTTACACGCAACTGCAAAAAGATTAGAGATTGAAACAATCTCATGCCAGAGATTTACATGGAGAAATGCAAACACAAACAGTACAGGCATAGTAAAACTGAAGAGCATGGCTTGGTTCAATTAACTCCAGTTGAATCAGTTCAGAAAATACTGCCAATATAAATGACTAGAACTGATTCCTGCTGAAAATAAATTGACAAGCCGTGCCACAGCAAGCAAAGATATGCATTATTTCAGTTTTTAGAGGATTTAGATCATACGACATAAAATCTCTCTCTCTCTCTCTAAGTTAATAATGCACAAAAGCCAAGGTAACCTGGCAATGTAACCATAATCTGTATTTGCAAGATGTCTGTGAGTATAATGGCAAATCGTACAGATGACGCTTGCATTGCAAAATCATGTTTTCTTTTTTTTTTTATCTGCTGCTCTGTCAATAATACAGAATAATTGCAAGAAAAGGGATAATTGTGATTGTAACCTTCAGAGATTTAAATGTAGCAATAAGATAATGATAGTGAACAGATAATGATTATGGCAGACTATTTCTGCCAGAATCGTTATCTTATCACTATCATTATCTTATTGATCATTGTTACAGAGCTGACCGTGGCAAACAGCACAACCATTTCAAATATATCAGTCACATGAGGTACATTGGAATCAACGTCTTCCAAATATTTCCGGCAATCAACAATGTAGAATATCAGAAGCAGTCAATGTAATTTATATCAGTTGTCATTGCCTGTGAGTTGAGCTCATCCCAAATGTCCTCATGCTGAGAATATTTGAAACTTTGTTAAAAGATGCTTCTTTGTTCAAAAGAATGTCAAAATGTATTTTATAATCATAGCAGTGATATGATTAAATACATTTTGTCCCATTGTAAGAAAATATAATGGAAAAATAATGTTTTATAGCTTACACATAATTGGAATATATGATGTTTTAAAAAAAGTTTATATTAATACCATAGTGTATATTAAACCCAATTTTCCAAGCAATGAGCAGGTTTATTATGAGCAACAGAATCACACATATTGCAGAAAGTTGTTAGTCCCAACTGAATGCAATGTAATCCCAGAAAAAGATGCAAAGTAAATTAGTAAACTACAGTTGATAATAAACGGGAAACTATGTTTTTCGATTAGTTATATCATTCTGTAGAGAAACTTTGCACGCCACTACTGTCTAAATGGCCTGATGTGTCCCCTCTAAAGATCGCTCAACTCTTAAAACAGCGTAATGAGGGAGACCATGTGAGCTGCTCTGTCACCATGGCTGACCTTGTCATCGCAGGTGCAGCCCAGGTCGTCTGTTACCGTGGAAATGGGGGCAGAAGGCATCGGCCTGGAGACTTCCTCTGGCGGGGTGGGTTTGTAGGTGGGGCTTCTCAGCAGGTGGTTTAGACTGCCATGTGTGCCATTGTTGGGGGCCGGCTTCAGACCCAAAAGATCTGGAATTGAGCAAATGTCCATAAGTCTCTAAAGAAAAGCATTATTTAACATAGTCCTGATAAATATTATTAGGGCACATATACTGTAGGTCTATACAACTTTTATATGTTAGGGTCCTTTAGACATATTGACACACACATGCACACACAGACACATACTGCCTCGAGGATAATAGAAAGCGTTATACCTTACCACACATAACATTATAAAGTTCAATGTTCTCAAACACAGGAACTTTAGTCTTGAACCTAAACGTAGGCCCGTATCCTAGGAAAATAGTCTAGAAGTAAAAGAGTGAGAGTGCATTAGGTGGTCTGACTAAATGAAAGTAGTCCATGTAAAATACAGTACATACACAATCATGCTGGATATTCAGGGAATTATGTCGTCGTATTGACAAAAAAAAAAAAAAGCTCTTTTTCTGGGAATAAAGAAATACCTGCATGCTGTTAATCTTGTTGTCGTAACCATGGTCACCCGAGAAGACACAGTGCCTTTTACCCTCTGGGACCTTCCTGTAATAGAGAGTATTAACATGATCATAAAACAGCTGTTACGCCCGTGCATTGTAGGTATATTATGTCTCTAATGCTAATGCTGGTGCCAATGACACACCTCGAGATGGTACTCTGTTTAAAACTACACTTTCTTCAACAGATGTTTTGGTGTTAGGTACAACATGTACAGTAGTAGGTCTACAGTACAACTGGCCTGTTTTCAGCCGAGGTGATCGATTCACAGTATTGTGTGGCATACACAGATATTATTTAATTATTTATATGAAATGTTTTGCTTCCTTATGCTGCTATTTGTGTGCCTGGCTCCATGAACTGCACTACTGCATAATATACTGTACATAAGTTAAACCTAGTTGCTAAACACGGGACGTATTTTAGAGGGTCATACTATGTGGCATTGAATGTGTCTAATCCCTGGTGTTAGGCAGGAATTCACCTACATCAGCCGTCTTTACAGGACAGCCCTTTCCTCACAAAATTCAAGCCAAAATCCACTAAGTGGAAAAACAGACACTTTTACGTGTCCTTTAAAACACTACTTGCAGTGATGCACACTTATGCATTTGCATGTTTATAAGTGTGTGTAAGCGTGTGTACACAGCAATCATGTGCATGGTTTGTGTGTGTGTGTGTGTGTCTCAGGTGAAGCCACAAACATCCAAGTTATGTAAATCGCTAGCCCAAGGAGGACAAACTCAGGGTTTCATTTGGTGTGAACGGTCACTTGGTTTGGGATTTAAGTAGACATTTAGTAATGTGCATGTGTCTGTGTGCTCCAGGGCTCGCTCCTCGCTCTCGGGCCTACGATTAGCACGTCTGTATCTCAGCTGCAGCGAAACCTCAAAGATGTCTTTCATTTCAAGGTGCTGTGTGTGTGTGTGTGTGTGTGTGTGTGTGTGTGTGTGTAGGAGAAAGTAGGTGACTCACAGCTCTTCAACCAAAAATGAGCCTAAACTGTAGTTACTGTACACACCGTACAGGCACACACATGCACACCTTCAACTGTAATTTCCTCATGACCTCATGGTTTACTTTGTGATTCAAGCACTCCGTGGGGCTTTTACTGCTCAACGTGAAAACGTCTGAAAAATTAGTATTGGTATATCACAAAGGTTTCACCAGCCTGTACTTGTCACGATAATGTTACAGTAAAATGTTATTTAATCCACTGCAAATGTATTTTATTATTATGTCCTGTGGCTTGGTAATTGATTATGTTTGATTTCTGAATGTATCTGCATTTAATATGGTTTATTACATATATTGCACGTTGAGAATGTGTTAAACGAGATGCGTTGTCCCAACCTTGATGTTGAATGACGTGTTCACAATTTATTTATGTTTTGCAGACGTTGGTACGTAAGTGTACCTGGCAATGTGCCACTTCCTCTCCACTAGCAGGTGAATGTCTTCAATGCGTCGGTTGTTGGCATAGTGCAGTCTCTTGGGCAGGTGTTGTTTTAGGTATGGCTTAAAGTGCTGATCTGCTTTCTTACACTGACAAATTTAAAAAAGGATTAGTACAATATTGTCATCTTAATGGCATCCTTATTGCTATTGATTATACAGTCAAGTTATTATATTAAATATTATTTACTGGTGATTTATTATTACTAATATAAGTAATAATATAAGTGCAAATATTTACACTTACTGTTAAGTTTGCAACAACAGCCTTTGGATCATCTGAAGAAAGAACATTATAAATCTCACATTATTACAGCACTATATAGATAGAATATAGAGTAAAAACTATATATCAAAAATGTAATATTAGCCAAGAGAATGCTACCCTGCATTCACACTGTCGACGTGTTTAGCAAAGAGGCACATTCCAATTAATTTCGATTGGCCGCCAGCGTTCCTCGGCAACAGCGGGCGGAGCTATGCTCTGCGACACACTTGCCCAGCGATGGCAACAGATCAGAGTTGAGAACTTTTAAACTTTATGCTAATTTCTAGCTCCGTCTACTACGCCGAAGTCCTTCTGCTCCTATCAATGGCAGGACAAGTGTTCTCTGCATCTTCTTTTCGATAGCCATCTTAAAATCACTTGCTGATAACTAGTGCATGTTAACGGTTCATAGTGTAATAAAAGTATTTATACAATCATTTCCCTCCAAAATGTTCATTTTTTTGTTGAGGGAATGCACATGATTTGACTAATGTTACTGTAGACCTCATGCCAGTTCTAGTTGCTGGCGTAAGACATGCCCAATCCCGAGCTGGCGGTTTGGACATTAAAGAGGGCTTGGCGACAGTTCATCAGCGATTGAGCAATGTGCTAGTTGAATACGTCGGGGTTATGCTTTGATTTTTGACAAAATTAGACAGAAGTGTCTCTTTAAACATAATTGTACAATCCAAGGTTAGGTCTTATGTCTCTTTAATACTGTCTCTTCAGAGTTGCCATACATTTTGTAGACAGTATGTTCTGTAATGGATGCAGAACATACCGTACCAGAACATACCCCTTGCTTACATTTAGCATTGTTGGGATGTCTAGAGCGTATTCTGCCTAGCGCCCCAGGGACCAAGATGATGTCATCAATGTTGGACATGTAGTTGCTGAGGAACTCGGTCCGCTCACAGTTGGCCTCTTCCATACCTGAAGACAGAAAATAGTCTAAGTCTAAGTATGTATACACTGGACGTCTATGACCAATGTATTCCTGACCCTACACAGAACTACTTAGGTGTATTTCTGAAAGGTATTTATTATATTTATAGGTATTTGAGTAATAGTACACTCCTCAGTTTGTGTCCAGAATGAACCTTATGGATGAAACCAGCATAACAAAGAAAAAAAAAAGATTTTGTTTTAAACATTTTCCAATCAACACCTTATTTACAAAGTGAAGTTTGGGTGTGCTTAATACTAATTTTTCCCTGCCTCAACTCAATGCAGAGTGGCTCATACTCCAGAGTGAGTGGGTTTTGAGGCACCATAATGCAACTGAGTGTACATGCACCTCACACGTGTGTGTGTGTATGTGTATGTGTGTGTGCGTGACTGTACCATGGTCCCCCACCATGATGATGTTGACACAGCGGTGAAGTTTCATCTGCTTGAGGCCATCCATCAGTTGGCCAACCACCCTGTCAATCATCCGGAGAGGTATATTCAGCTGAAACACACAATTGAGCCAATGCCCCAGCGGGTTTGTGTATGAGACAAAGCAAGTACACGGACATGCTGAGTCACCGCCAGTAGCACGTTGAACGTGGCTAGCTAAGCGCGCGTGCATCCACTTCACCTAGTGTGCTGTGGGTCTGACACACACAGATGAGATATGCACAGTACTCACTTCTATGCTCAGGGGTCCAATTTTGTGTCCATATGCGTCTGGCTGCTCAGAGTGCATGGCGTAAACATACGGCCTGAAAAAAAACAGCAGATGGTAGCAGCAGAGGGTTTAGCAGTGTAAAAGATGGGAGTACAGGTACAGGAGCAGGAGTAGGAACAGCTGTAACACAAAAACGAGAGAATAAATCTGAGAAGAATGACATGACATTTCTGGATTACGATAACCCACTACCAGTCAGATAGCCAATCAAGTCAGTATGTAACACCAACTGAAACTCAAAGGGATAAGCTGACAGGAGAACTGTCTGAAATGACCATTATACATTGGAATATTACGAGGCCTTTAATAAGACACAGCAGGCAGAAAATACCCGACACAGATAAAAGACATCAGTGGTTTTATATAGGGAACATGCTGAGTACCTTGCTGTGTATCTTGTATGAGCAAACTGAATGTACCTCTCTGCTTCAGGAAGGTGCAGCCACTGTAGCATAGTGAGTATCCTCCTCTCCAACGAGATGGCACTGAAACACACACGCACACAGTGTGCTGAACGCCAACAAACACATGCAGTGGTTCTAGGATATAACCCATTCAGAGGCACCCAGAGGGCTGATAGTATCTTATGGTACAGTATATGTTCTCTGTGAAGCCATGAGGCCCCCTACAGTGAAACACAGCTGTCAACCATCAAGCCCCCAAAACACACTGGGACTGCAGGGGGTATCTGGCAGAACAAGGAGGTGGGGGGGAGGGGGGTAGTTTAACTGCTTCACATCCTGACAAGGGGCCTCCCCCCCACCCCCCCCTCCCCCCTCCCTCCCCCCACTCTCTCTCTGCACCTATCACTTTCCGTCAAACACACTGACAAAACACATTTCCGACCCCCCCACCTTCCCTTCCTAGTTCCCTGGTTGTGGTTTATTTGGAAGAGGGGGGGGGGGGGGGAGGGCCCCCCATCCATTCCCTGGTCTCCATTAACGCGGGGCGCTGTAATAATAAGATCATACTGTGCTGCGTAAAACATACAGGCCCTGTATCTGCACACTACCACAGACCCACATATGTTGGAATGCACTGGAATGTAGAGCTGCTCGATTATGGAAAAAGTAATGGTTAATATTGAAATCACAATATTATTATTTAAAACGAGTACTCGTAGACTTTGGAACGATGTTGCATTTACTGCACCTAAACAGTGAAACAAGTGAAAACAACTTCGCTTAATACTTTTCACGTTGATAATTTGCTTTCATCCTGTAATAGGCGAAAGTGAGCGTGCGCCCGCCATTCAGAACACAAGACAAAATAAGAGTTCACTTGCAAAACGTAATGTGCAAAATCATTTCTGAAAACGTCTGTAATTGTTAGGAGCCAAAACTGAAATCCTGATTAAAATGCGACTAATTGCACATCCCCGCTGGAATGTGACTGCACATGTCTGGTCACATGTCTGGTCACATGTATGCACATGGCTACACATGCAGACCCAGGGCAGGTTCTTGCATGTCTATTGTTACGACCTGGCTCATGGGCCGTAAACCAAATAAACCAAACACTTAACAAACACAATAGCACAGAATGAGGTGTGCATGTCTGTAGGTGTCTGTACTGAATATATGTGGTGCATGTTGCATGCTAACCAAACTAAGAAACTAACAACAGCATGTGTGGTGCCAGGAGAGTCACATTGACAGTGTGCAACAACACATCTAAATATGTGACATGCCCAGGTGTACTTAATTGGCCTATTTAGGGCCTACCCAGCCAATAACGACCAGAGGCCTGCTAAAACCAGGCACACTATGCTCTCCTTCTGGCTGCCAAGTACAGGCAAAGCCGTGCAAAGTACACCCGCGACCCCAGTTCAGAGGATCCCTGCATTATGTAAACAGGCCCATTTGCACAAATTGCTGTGAAAACAGCACAGCGCCATTCGCTCTGCACAAGTCTGCCTCCCTGCCCCCCCCCCCTTACCCCCCCCCGTCCCCCCCTTACCCCCCCCCCATCCCCCCCTTCCACTCTATCAAAGCCTCCTCTGTGCCCATAAAAGCGGTATGCTTTTGTTTGTCGTGGCCCGCATGGACACGGAGCAGTGAACGAGGTCGGATAAGCTTTTGAAGACTCTCGCCACACACAGAGACAAGTCAGCTGAGTCAGTTGTCATGTTGTTATGACAACTGACCACTTGCTTTTAGTATAATATCATTACGTTTGATACAGTCACAGACTGTTGAGTGTTAAAGTAAGTAGCCTAACCTAACAAGACATCTCTACTGTATACGTACAGTGCATTGGTAATGTAAGTAGCCTAACCTAACAAGACATCTCTACTGTAT
>JAODOY010031922.1:0-22057 GCA_025399855.1 Forbesichthys papilliferus | reverse complement strand
TTGTTAGTGGTTTGTGTGTGTTTTGGATGTTGTTAGTGGTTTGTGTGTGTTTTGGATGTTGTTAGTGGTGTGTGTGTGTGTTTTGGATGTTGTTAGTGGTGTGTGTGTGTGTGTTGGATGTTGTTTGTGTGTGCGTGCTTGCTACATAAAATACTCATCTGCGTAATTCTCTATTTTAGATGAACTTTGTTCAATCAAGAGTACACTCTGGGACGTTGTGCCATCTGCTTTCTTAGATGGCACTGCCCGCTGTGTGTGTGTGTGTGTGTGTGTGCGTGCGTGCATGAGTGAAGGAGTGTTGATCTCTCTCGCTGATTCTGTTCACTCCAGTTGCTAAATTACTCAAATAAGCTCAACATCACACTCCTGCTCTCTCTGTATGTGTGGGGAGGGAAAAGGGAAAAGCTCCCAATAAATCCATGTGTTGATTTTTTGTTTTTTTTGTTTTATTTATTTATTTTTGTTCCTTCCCGCAGTATGTGCACAGTATTAGCACATTGCGTTCTGATTGGCTTAATGAATGGAGCCGAGCGTTGACGGTAATGTGTCTCAATTGGGCACTCATGTTATTATCTAGCCTACATATTATTCATATATCGCTTAAGAAATAATTGCAGCTTACTGCTCACGCAGGAGACCAACTGCAAGTACCGCACTGTAAATAAAGAGCTTTTTCACATGGTGACTTTAATATGTGCTTCTGGAAAACATTTTTTGCCCACATGATTACATATACAGTTGCCATTGGTACTGTAAGTTGCCTACAAGCAAACCGCAGATTATAACATACATGTCAATATGAATGTACTGTATGAATAGATTTAGACTACAGTACATATCATTGAGCGTGACCACAAATGTTGATGACATTTTCCCTGTTTTTTTTTTTTAATGCCTTCGGTGCATCTGCGCCGGCTCGTCTCCATGGTAACCCCCTAGCAGCCGCCGTCTGTAATGAACAGTTAAATTATGGTTATATGGCGTCAAGCTGTGAGCATGTGAGGGCAAGATCTTAACGCTGTGCGTGTGCGCGCGGTTAGTTTTTCGGTATTGTCAGCAGGTTGCGCTCAAAATGGCAGCCTATAGGGTTGTTTCTGTCACTGGGTTTCAAGGGAAAAGCAACATCACTTTCAATATTAGGACCTCTAATGTGCGTTCATTAAGTTCCACAGTCTATTGAGTCTTGGTTAATTGCAAATTAAGACACAAATGGGATTCTTAGCCAATCAGCTCCCAAAGAGCTAGCAGCACATTTCTGTCTCTAGGTGTTGCATGTATTGTGTTAAACATGCCGTGTAAAGTCATCACTTACAGCTAGTTTGTCTTTGTTTTGCACTACCCCTAGTGGTGCATGGAGGTACTACATGGAGTAGGTGAAATTAAATGGTTCTTCTGTTTAATAAATTACTATATAAACACATAAAAGTGCCCGCTCTTTTAACTCCATTGTTTTGTGATTTTGCAGTGTATGAACAACAACCTATTCAAATGTAATGCTCTTTAAGCATTTTTATTTTATTTCTATGGATTCTTCATCTTATAGCTGTATTGGGGAAATGCATATAGATTCTGGAAAAGGGGTACTTTATAAAAGGGAGAGATGCCAAAATGTTTGTGCAGTCACGCACCCCTGATGGGCCCAGCAGAGGTGATGGGGAGCGTGTACATCCATCACATGTGAAACAGGCTTTTATGGTGAAATATTAAAGGCAGGGTCAGTCATTCTTGAACGCTTGCTAAATGTGAGCTCAAATCAAAACCGTGTTCTTCCGCAGTGACGTCCCACGCACTAAAACGCATTGTGAAGCATAGAGGTGCTACGGCTATGTTTATGCCCCTACTTATGGAGTAGAAGTACTTTGTTGTGTAGAAGTATTGGATTTGTTTTCTTTCAACACACACAAAAAACAGTAAGATAGCTAAATGCGAGGAGATGATTTTGTAAATGCAATTAGCTTGCAAAAGCTGATTATACCTTTTTAACTTTTACTTTGCATGATGTATTTTCCTAAACCAGTGTTTCCCAACCCTGGTCCTGGGTGTTTTAGATGTCTCCCTGCTGCAAAGCAACTGATTCACATGACTGGGTCATTATCAGTCTCTGCCATAGACTTAACGCGTGTGGATGACTTATGCATCTCGCGGCCTGTTGGATAGACAGGCTGCCAGGTTGTCTAGGTTCAGGGTTAACTTCTTGTATAATAAGGTGTGTGTGGTGATGTCCAGGGAGGGAATGGACGGGTGGGGGGGATGTACCACAGGTGAGAGGGCTCATTCCCCTCACAGCACCAAGTTAATCACTGCCCTTATTTCTCTTGTCAGAGGTTCCCAGGCGAATGGAAAGCAGCGGTCTTTGGGTTAGGGGAAGAGTGGGTTGTTGGGGGTGGAGGGGGGGGGGGTGTTTGGGGGGAGCAGCTGGCCTTGCGACAGCCACAGGGAAAAGTAAGCTGATTATTAGACTCCAGCTAGGACTTCTGGGAAGGAGAGCTGCGGTGTGTGTGTGTGTGTGTGCGCGCGCATGTACGTGTGTTAGTGAAAAATGGTGTATATCTACATGTGCTGTGTGATTGTGTGTGTGCGCGCATATATTTAGGTGTGTGTGTGTGTGTGTGTGTGCAGAAATGATGAATGACCACCTTTGATATTCGCCCGCTGCCTCCCCTCACTGTGAGTGTGTGTGTGTGTGTACGTGCGCGCGTGCGTCCGTGTGATTTATGAACAGTTTACCCTCGCTCCCTCTTTATGAGCGTACGAATAATAACGCGACCCCGTCACTGTGCAATATCTCAGCTGGTGGCTGTGTGTGTGCGCGCGTGTGTGTGTGTGAATGAATGAATGTACCATGCATGCACCTGTGTGCCCTGTCATGGCGATAGTTAATGTGTGTGTGTGTGTGTGTGTGTGTGTGCACGCTGTATTGTAGTGGTTGCATTAGCCATCTAGTCCATGTGTATATAATATCCTGGCCATATATTGCTGTCACTGTCGTCCTGACCTGTTTTTGATCGACATATGGATGGCATTACTGTGTGTGTGTGTGCGTGTGTGCGTGCAGGTGTTGTGTGTTTAGCGTTTTATAGTTGAACACGCCCTGGTGACATTCCAGACCGGTCTTGAACACACCTCTCATACAGTAGTCTCACATTGTCAACGACAACAGTTCCTACAATGCGATCGCTTTGTTTATTTACACCTTTAAGGCAAAGCCATGAACTGTATTTATTAACCCATGTGTTAGTACACAACATGTTGGAGACTGGTCCTAACTGCACCCGACCAATTAGTTGCTATTAAAGCATTCATATGGAAATCAGTATTGTGTGTGTGTGGTCAAGGTATGAGCCTCTTCCCAGGAGAGATGCACGCATACACACACACACACACACGCGCACGCCTTGGGCAGCTTGTCTAGCCATGCAGCCCGGGGGTAGCACATGCCGAGCCATGGTTTGGCTCGCAGGCTTAACATGACAATAAAAAGGGATTTGTCCATTTGTGTGTGTGTGTGTGTTATTGAAATGAGACACCAGGCCCATTATTCAGTTGCTCTTGACATCCGGGCTCCCCGGGTGCGTATCAATATCTCCCGGTGGACGCGCCAGGAGAAACAACAAGGTGATTTGTTTTGTAGAATGCTAATTACAGCGCGGAGCCAGGGATGTGGGGTGGGTGGTGGGGGGGGGGGGGGCTTGGGCACACACACTGTTTACTTAGCTAAGTACAGAGTGTGGAAATTGTATGAAATAAGAAATGGACAATTTGCCACGTTGACTAGACATGAACGCACGTGCCATTTATTTTGATCAAGATGTAATTTATTTAAAATGGCGCTGCCCATGAAGACGACGCGTAACCCCTGGATACATATCTTAGCTCTTCTTAAAGGGGCTGTCTACCTAACACAGGCATATAATGTAACTAATCACTAAGATGGTCAACTATTGTTGTGGAGTCCACTCAAAAGCCTGAAATAATACATGCCGTCTTAAAGCTATATTCAGCTATTTTAAGCTAATTGTAAGCTAATACACTATATTTCAAATTCACCAACTATTTCCTTGCAGTTCCCCATCTTACCGTTCTGTGTGTGCTGGAAAAAAAAGATTCCGGTACTTCAACACAGCCTTTGCTCTGTAGATGGGAATGTAAACTTAGTGGGGAACACCGCTCACATCAATGATGCTGCAATTGGCTTTGTTGTCTGCAACGTATATCTGTGTGTGTGGCGGAGCTTCTGCGGAAGTTTGGTTTGATTTGAGCTTGAGAATTACTGACTAACCCAGCCTTTAAGTGGGATTTCCAGCCTCAGCTTCTGTCTGTGTGTACATATGTGCAGCATGTTGTTAGTAATTTCTAACGAAACATTTACTTCAATAGCTGAATAGTATGCTTATGCTATTATTGTTGCTGTTGTTTGGACTCTAATGTTTGGAAGGGGCCAGACTACGTGTGCGGTGGTCTGTCTGTCTGTCTGCGGAGGATCACAGAATAGGCATTGGGCTAGTGTTGGTGCGACGCTCCTCTGGTGGAGCTGCCAACCAGGCCGGCACAGGAGACATGGGCACGGGCTTACAGGCAGTAGGGAGGGCCGAGCCAGAACAATCACACACTGCCGTGCACACGCACACATACTGTGTGTGCGTGTGCGTTGTCTTGGTGATTGATGCTGTGATTGGAGTGGGAAATCAGACACACTGACTGACTGACTGACTGACTGACTGACTTATACACAGGGATAGACAGACAGACCTTTGCATTGTGGTCTTGCTAACTTCGTGCTCAAATGAGAAAAAAAAACCAATCCAACAAACAACCCACAACCATTAGGAGCTCCGCCCCCCAAACATTGAAACGTATTGAGAAGCCAAGCGGGATTTTTGTTGTGAGCGGTGTTTGCCACTTTGTTTATGATATTTGGTAAGTGTATTATCTTAGAATTATTTTACATTAGGTGACTATACATTACATTTACACATACATTTAACTGATGTCTTCCACCCATGACACCATCCCTCCATCTAGAGCACTCCTGGTTGTTCATCAAGCGGTCAGCAGCCGATGAGCGCCTTGCACAATCACACGTTTATTATCTTAATTTCTTAGCTAACACCCGCCTGTCCCCCCGCTCCACACACACACACACATGTATTTTCTTCTGTCATGCGTCTCTCTCAATTAGGGCCGTTTGTTATTCATCATCGTGTCACGTTGCAGGGTGTGACATTGTGTTTGACGGCTACTCATCTTCGCACCGGAGCTCATTTAACTGCTAATTTCCCCGCGTGCGTCCACGCTCGCGTGCGTGCGTGCTCGTGCGTCTGCGCGCGAGCATGTTTTAATCCGTGCGTGATGTGTGTCAAAGGCGTAGGCCTTTCCATAACCGCAGGTTATCTTCTGGAAAGTAACACTGCTTTATGCTACATGCTGTTTCCACACCAGAGATGGACACTTTCTTCCAGTAGTAATGAGGAGCTTGACGCGCGTAGGCCGATCATGTCATGGCGGCTGATGTTAATGTCATCGCCAACATAAACAAGCCATGTTTTTTTTCTCTAGCTCTTAATCACATTACAGTCGCACATAAACAAATTACACCCCGTGGCCTGCACCTTGTCTGCCATACAGGTAAAGGATGAAAACGACAACAACAACCGCTTTGAGGGTGGACAGGAAGTGAAATAAACTTTTGGATGGGAACTCTGAAGGGAATAAACACCTCAAGCACGTGCCGTTTAACACGCAAAAGCCACATGTCTCCCAAACGCTTGTTCACAATAAAAAAATCCTAATCTAATAATAAAAATAACAGGCCAACACATCCGTGCAATATTGTAAACGTGCATAACATAAGTGCAAACCCTGCTGACAAAGTGCCAGACGGCCATATCGGCAGAGCGATATTCAGCAGCCTTAACACAGTTGCTTCCAAAAAAACTTGAACATAGGTTTAACTAAACAGCAGCGCATCACAGAAGGGAATATATCAGTCCCTTCGGTGTACTTGTTCCTAATTCTGCAACATTAAAAATAAAAAAAACAATGTTAACGTGTGTGTGTGTGCGTGTGTGTGTTCTTTTTTTTTTTCCTCAGTTGATGGCAGTGTTTGAGGAAGCCCAGCGCAGCACTTTGTCAAACGGCCACTCAAGCCCCGCCCCCAGCCCAGAGCTCATCCAGTACTATCCACACTATGTTCTGGACGAGCCAACCGGAGGAGAGATCGAGGTCAACGAGGATGTTCTCAAAGCCAGTAGGTCCCGACCACTCATTGATTGACATTGACCAGTGCAGGATTGAAGCAACAGCTTTTTTATGGCTTGAACAGTGTACTGTATGTTGGGAAGGGGAGGGTAGGGGATTTTTATTTTAATAAATGTACTGGTTTTTGCTTCCCGTGTTTAGAATAAATTACTTCAATGGTGAGAATTAGTTTCCGTTCTCTCATTGTTCAGGTGTGAGTATTGGTGTTGATAACACCGTATGTAAAGGAGCACAATGTGAATTTTGATCTTTTGTATTTTAAAGTGCATCTTGGAAGCACCTGTGGCTATGATAACACTTCTAACTTTTCCTGTGAGTGGCAAGTGTGCTTGGGGAAACTGCAGAATATACTGTACGTGCAAGTCAAGATTAGTGTGCATGCCATTTTGTTTGTTTATTGTAATGGCAGCATGCATAGTTGCCTGGTTCTATTATATTCATTGCCTGTGTTTTGCATGACATTGTTACTGTACCTTGGTCTGGAAAACCAAATGTACATATTTCAGGAGTTCAAATGTATTATTCATTCATTAAACTGTATTTATTATGCTTAATAGACAAAATATGTTTAAGAGACGCAATGCAAGTTAATTGCTAAAAAAAAAGCACAGGTTGAAACACATAACTAAATGTCCTTTATAAATACATCATATTATTTAAGGTAAATATAAGGTAATAGTTACACGTATAAGATGAATGTTAATCTGTTGTTAAATTGAGGTCAACAGCCCAAAGGGGGCGTGGACGTGTTCACGCCGCACGGTACGGAGCAGATGGAGCAGTTGTTCCTCTGAGGTCTGGGACCCCACTGTGCACAGATGTAATGGCACAGTGGAGTCATGGGCCAAAGGCTCCTATTTTATCCTACGAGCCCCCTTTGCCAAGTGATCTATACACACACACACACGCACTTGCCCCTCTGCTACAGTACCTCAGCCCCTGAACCACTATGCTATGCAGGTCTTACCACCAGTCGCTACGCCGCGAGGCCTGCCCAGTGTGACCCCATGCACATGCTATAGCCCCTTTGTCTGGGCGTGTAATAGGGGGCTATTGCTAATATCAATCAATGTGTGGGTGTGTGTGCATGTGCGCGCGTGCGTTCTATACACACTTTAGTTTAGAGTTATAATGTTTACGACTATTAACCTGACTGTAGCTTATAAAATGAGCAGCAGCACTTTTCATTTTAGTCTTGTTTGATCTAATCTTAATTAAGTGAGGGTGGTGTTAAATGATTTACACATGTTTTAATGTGATGTACTGTATGTATATTTATTTGGATGGCATTGTGTTAACCAGCATTAGCCTGTAGCAAAGTTAACTGAAAGCTAGTTTTGTTTGGACTTGCCCAGTCAGTCAAGATGCAAGGCCTAGATGGCCCCATATGCAGTTGTTTACATGTTTCACGTAGTGACTTTGTCTTCAGGTCTTGAAAACAAAATCACTGACAGGCCTGAAAGAAACCTCTCTCTCTGAGAATACCAGACTGAACGTACTAACTAACTAACTGGCCTGAAAGAAACCTCTCTCACTGAGAATACCAGACTGAACGTACTAACTAACTAACTGGCCTGAAAGAAACCTCTCTCACTGAGAATACTAGACTGAACTTACTAAATATTCATCCATCCATATCTGCTAATCCGTAGTTGGGTCGCGGGGGCAGCATGTCCTAGCCTGGCTCTGCTCGACTATGCTCTCAGCTTAATTTATTTAGCTGAGATTACAGTCTGGAAACCCTGATCACATTAGCGTTCCCACAGCCACCCTGCTGGCAGCCCAATCAGTGTGGGTTAGTGAGATGACGTTAAAGTCATGGGTGTTTTGAAATGGTGGTAGAACGATCAAAACACTTGTAGCAACGCCGATTGGTTCAGCGTTGGTTCAGCAAACACTTTCCCAATGGAGCCCGATGGTCTGGTTACACCAGGTGAAGCAGCTCCAGCAGGGGACCCCAAACTTCCCTTTCTCGTGCCACACTAACCAGCTCTGACTGGGGGATCCCGAGGCGTTCCCAGGCCAGTGTGAAGATATAATCTGTCCAGCTATTCCTGGGTCTTGCCTGAGGCCTCCTCCCAAGGAAGGCGCCCAGGGGGCATCCTTACCAGATGCCCGTACCACCTCAACTGGCTCCTTTTGATGCGAAGGAGCAGCTTTGAGTTCCTCACGGATAGTCATGATTCTCACCCAATCTCTAAGGGAGAAGCCTACCACCCTCCTGAGAGAACACATTTCGGCCGCTTGTACCGGTGATCTAGTTCTAGTAAGTAAGTAAGTAAGTAAAATGTATTTATATAGCGCTTTTCACAGATAAAATCACAAAGTGCTTCACAATGCTTCACATAAAAATAGAGATATGTAAGTATAAAGACAACATTTTTACAATAGACATACAGAACATAACGTGTCCCAACAGCCCTAGTTTAAATTAAAAAAAATAATAATAAAAGCGTCTTCAACTGTGTTTTAAAAGATTCTACAGAATGTAGTTCACGTAAAAACACAGGTAAATCATTCCACAGTAGACAATCTAAATATACATACAGTACTAACTAACTAATAGGCCTGAAATAAACCTTCCACTGAGAATACCAGACTGAACTATCGAACTAACTAGCTAGCTAACTAACTAAATATCTAACTAGCTAGCTAACTAACTAACTAGCTAGCTAGCTAGCTAGCTAACTAACTAAATATCGAACTAACTAGCTAGCTAGCTAAATAGCTAACTAGCTAGCTAGCTAACTAACTAGCTAACTAACTAGCTAGACCACAAGGTCATTTAAGCACCTCACACAGTATCTTTCTCCTTCCTTTGAGCTCCGCAGTCCTCCCCGGTATTCTCCTCTTTCCCACTGCTAACTGGATTAGTGCAGCACCTTTGTTTCCAGGGACCCACGCTCGCGCACACACACATGCACGCGCTGCCCGGTTCACCTCCTGTCCCGGTGGACCCTGACTAACTCAGTTGAAACGCGACCCTGTGACGACCTCACCGAGGGCGAGACTGATGCAATAAAGCCTCTTTTGTCACCGGGATGGACACACACCTCTCTGTGCATGCTAAAAACTACCTGAAGGGCTCTGTGCGCGCGCGCGTGCGTGTGTGTACGTGCGGGTTGGCTATCCATTGTGGCCATCAGAAACATATTCGGATGCAAAGTCACTCAGTCGACCGTGTCTCTTTGCATGTCAGCGTGGCGTCACAGCAGAGGGCGGAGCTAAATGGCGTGTGTGTGTGTTGAGATGGTGAGACGGAGGGTGAAGTCCTGAGAATAGTTTATTGTATAAAACATGTGTAGCTGCCTGTTTTAGACTGGGCTGGTTGTTTTAACAGGGTGAATGTGGCTCACACTGCCCCCGTGGGATGATTAGACCTGCGCCATCGATCTAGTGCAACACACACACACACACACACTCTTTCTCCCCTAGGAAGAGAGTCCTTATCGCATCATCACGTTAAGAACCTCAGGCACGGATCTACTTTTATCGATCGCCATAGAAACTGCGACAGGCGGGACACGGGGCAGGCGCCTGTTGGACCCACACATTCATTGCTGACAACCGTAGAGAGATGCTAACCAACATCCAAACAGCTCTACTAAACACTTGCACGTCACCGAGAACACAAATATGACACAAACACAATGGAGTCGATTCAACTAAGTGTAACAGCCACGCTATTCACTGTGCATTGGTCATGCTGATAACAGACTACATTACTATAGGTGGCTAGAGTTTAGCTGATCCCAGTCATCCTCTGCCCTTGCTCCTCACTGCCATGCTGTGGATCGTGTTTTCTGTACAGCACTAATTCCAGTCCACTTTATCTCCACAAGCCCCTTGAAACCTAGCTTCTATCTCAAAACAAAGTCCACACGCACAAAGTAAGTACCTCCTATGCTTAACATGCATGGCCTACTAGTGTTCATCTCACTGAATAGAGTAAGCTCTATTCAGAATAGAGTAAGCTCTATTCAGTGTATATACGAGTATAGCGTAAGTCCTGTTAAACGGATGCTGTCTTGTAGTTGCACAAGGATAAAACGAATATGCGTGTGACTAATGATGGCCCCACTCTACAAGATGTTTAGCCAGATTCTGGGTCCGATTTGCCAACTCTCAACAATTGCTGGGGGCGAGGCTGGTAGGAACCGATCATCTGCCCAAATTATCCTGTAGTGTGAGGTGTTTACAGACCGAATGTTATCGTTGCCGACTGCTCGGAGGCTCACAAATTTCGAATCAATTTTGAGTTTTGGGAGAGGTGAGCTGACTGGGCGTCACAACAATGTCGCCATAGATACTAGTAGGTATCACACTTAATCTCCTGCATTTTGGTGGAATGTTGTGCAGTAATGTGTGCCCGTTCTGCATGGGGGGGGGGTCATGAATGAACAAATGCATCCTAATTTATATGCTGCAGTCACAGTTCAAAGGCGCTGTTACATAGACTTTACATTAGGCTTTTATAGGACAAATTCCAAATATGCTGTTTGCTTATCACAAATATAACAAAGAAATTCATATTTTTAAGTTCCCCCATAGACAATATCTAGTCTTCATGACGCAAGGCACAAAAATAGCGTGGCTGACTGTTTAGATTAGTATTGATTCGAGTGGAACGACGATCCTTTCCAACAGTAGTCCTTCGTGGCTGGCATTTTTTCCAGTACATTTCCATGTTTGTTTTGACATCGGTTTAATGAACCAAATCAGCTCGGAAGTACAAAAGCCGTCTGAATTGGGCTTGAAATTAAGAAAGTGCTACCGCTCATCTGTATTATCCATGTCACTGTGAGGAAGGTGGTCTATCAATAGTCTCTTTTTTTTTTGCATTTAAACGATCTGAACATCTGAGGTTTGCTTAACGCAGCCCGCTGCATGACTCTACTTGGGTCAGATGTATTTGTTCTTCCGAGGGACTATATCATAAGTCCTGTAGCCAGACGTTTTAACCAAGTCGGGTCAACGACACTGATAATCAATCCCTTTTGACTAAAGGCATGTTTATGGCCACCAAATAGTGTCGGCCCCCCGAGAGCGCTTAACGACTAATCCATATTCCTGAATTGCGGTGACCCGGTGGACTCTCAACAGGCCGTTGGGGGTCAGAGGTCAAAGCTGGTAGTCCCCTCGTGGTCCTTCACAAGACTGGCAAACGCTGTGGTGGAGCTAAGTAGTGGGAGGATTTATGGAGCCAGCCGCTGGCTAATGGACCGTGCTGAAGGCCACAGTGCTGTCTCAGACTGGCCAGGGTGACATCAGCAATACCAGGGTCACCTGTGCGTACGCTTTTTATTTTTAGTTTAATAAATGTATTTATAAAAAACATTTATTTTTATTTTTGTAAGATGCGTTTATCATTCAATACAGTACATCCACCCACATTATCAAGCCAATGGTGTGCCATAGATAACACATCTTATTAGTATTTTCACAGTGCACAGTTTCACATTACAATGTGGTCATTCAGCAGACGGCTTTATGAAAAGTTACTTAATTGTTTACTTTAAAAAAAAGTTTTATATGGAATTATTTCGCACCTCGTTCCTGCCAACATCTGTATAGCACCTTCATAACCAGTTATACAAAATAACACGTTGATCTTTAGTAACACTTTTTCCTGGTTTACATCCACGTATGTTAACGCCCATCTGCCAGTCGGATGTGAGACACTTCACTGCTCCAACCGTGTTTTGCTTGTTAAATCTGCAGTGTGCTTCACTCGATATGGCCTCAAAATAGTTTTCCGCGAATGATGTCCATTCTCTCCCGAGAGCAGTGACAATACATTGTCATCACATCGCGAAACAAACAACAGTGCTAAAGCTGTGCGCGTTTGTCGATTTCATTTTGAGGGTCTTTTATCCCCTATGTATTACAAAATGGACATGTTATTAAATGAATATAATCGTGGAACAGGGAGGAGAAACAAACTGTTGGCTCCATATTTGAACTTGATCAAAAAAGTTTGGGATGAAAACAATACTGCCAGAGGACGCTCCCTGACACCCCTCACATTGCACATGCATTGCCAAGGCTGGGCTATTGTTATGCGGTGCGGTCCGCACCAGTCTCTTTGTGTTTCCTATTCACAGAGCCAGGGTTGTGTAGAGACACCAGATTGTTTTTCCAGCACGTACAGAGTCCGGGCATCTAGCTAGCGGACCCTGAGGAGATTGAGGAGATTTGACACTTTGTTAGCTCACAATCGCTGACCTCACCTTTTAAGCAAACGCAGGGATGTGTCATTATTTGTACTGCGCGTGCTTATGATGTTTATAGCTGTGAACGTTTCTGCTGAGCGACGAAGAGCGCACACGCACACACACACACACACACACACGCATACACACACATGTACACCCCTCTGTTTCTTGGGTGCCCTAACACTGTCCTCTGGCTTGTGACCATGTTATATCAGAAAAGAGATGGAGAGGTTGATTACAGGAAAAGGGAGAATTTACTTTCCCTTGTGTACATCTGGTGGCTTGGCTTTTTTATTAATTTTTTTAATTTAGACTAGTCTCTCCCCTTCTCACATCAAAGAAATATGAACATTATAATTTGTATTTACCTTGTGGATATGCTTAGTTTATTTATTTACTAATCTCTCTCTCTCTCTCCTTCCTCTAGACAACACTCTATTGGTCAGGAGCAGTAGTGACTCAGCGGTGATTCCTCGCCTGGATACGATGGCCACGCCCTCGCCTGACAACCACAGCAACAAGCCTTCTGTCCTGGTGAGAACCATCACATGCGGCGGTGGGGGCGGAGCCAGGCCTACTGTAGCTCCCGGCTCCGCCCCCATTGTTGATCAGCTGGAGTATAGTCCGGAAACCCTGTGGGACCAATCGGTGACCAGTGAGATGTGACCAAGTGCGATGACGTCTTGGCAGGGGGAAAGAATGAAAGATAAACGAAACAACTTTCCCCTTCCAACCTTTACTAGGATTCACATGTCACATTTCTCTCGCCACGCAACGCTCAGGCCGGTATCGTGTGCAAACGGGAAACCTGCGGTACGAAACACAACAAATTAATTTGATTGAAAACGCGAGGACCATACGGACATTGTTTATTCCGTATCGTCAGCGCGCGTTTATGGAAGCTTCTGTCGAGGGCCCCTCTAAAGTTCAGCGCCACTTTGAGATGAACGAGGGGAGGATTTGGGCAGGACTTTGAAAGGGGCCAGGCTGCTGTTAACCGTGACTCTGCATGCTTTATACTGGCGTGCGTTTATACTCATGTGATGTGTGTGTGTGTGTGTGCGCCCTCATGTGATGTGTGCGTGTGTGTGCGCCCTCATGTGATGTGTGCGTGCGCGCCCTCATGTGATGTGGTGTGCGTGCGTGTGCGCGCCCTCATGTGATGTGGTGTGCGTGCGTGTCTCAGTAAGCTTGTGATGGACTTCCATAGATCAATAAACTATCACTTCATCTGCACTCGTCCGCTGAGCGCTCTATCGCTCCTTTTCGACTTTCTTATCTTCTCTCCTCTCGTGCTTTCTCTCTCGCTCACTCACTCACTCTCACACGCACACACGAGCACACGCACCAAGCGGTAACCCACAAAAGTGCCACCCCAGTCTCGCGGGGAGTGTTGGCGGCCAGATAAGGTGTAATTAAAGCAGTTATTGTGATAAATATGTGGGCAAACTAATATATTTCTGCTGCCTGGTGTGAAGGGGCAAGGTTAGCTCTCGGCCTGTCCATCTGTGAGTCTCTCTCTCTCTCTCTTTCTCTCTCTCTCTCTCTCTCTCTCTCTCTCCATCTGCATCTGTCACACCCTCTCTTTCACATCACAATCCCTCTCAGTGGCTATCAAGTTGTCTCTCCTCCTGAAAAGCACACCTGCTTGAATTCCAGTGGAGTGTGTGTGAAACAGGCCCTATGATGGATATGACAGCGGTCAAGGAGCACTGGCTAATACATGGAAATTGGGATTACTGCAGTGCACACAGACTATTTCTCATGTGGCCGACCATTGTCGTAGATGATTCAAATGTCATTAAATGATAAAGTAGAAGTATTAACTATGGAACTGCTGTAGTAGAAGTACTAACATATATCTTCTGTAGTAGAAGTACTAACATGTATCTGCAGTAGAAGTACTAACATGTATCTGCAGTAGAAGTACTAACCATGTCTGGTGCAGTAAAGGTATCGCTATGTGTCCACTGTAGTGGTATGTTCTACTGTATAGTACACACAGCAGACTAATGTAGACTGTGTTTAATACAGATCATGCATAGTCATGGCTGCTGCTGGACCTACTACTTGTGTTGCAGCAGGTTGCATGGTTGCTATCAGTGTGTTTAATGGAGCGCAGGGCAACAATGGAGCCCCCTGTCCTCCCCCCTGTCTCCCCCCCCCCCTCCCCCTCCCTCCCTCTATTCCTCCAGTTGTGGGATAATCACTCACTGGCCTGAAGTGGGTCAGTCGTTGCCCAGGTCGTGTGTGAGTGTGTGTACGCGCATACTCATACACTGCATAGGGGGCGGGGCAAACATTAATCCCGACGACACAATGAGAGTGATGGGTTGGAAGAGCCTAATTGCCCCGACCTGTATTTTTCGTGGCGTTCCCCCCCCCTCTCTCTCTCTCTCTCTCTCTCTCTCTCTCTCTCTCTCTCTCTCTCTTTGTCCTGCGACAGTTTGACGCTACCCTCTCTCTCCGTGAGTTTGATCGCCCCACAGGGACGTTATTTTCTTCCGTGGCGATGAAAACATAGTTCCTTCTCCCGTCGTCACGGTGTGGAAGGATGGACACTGAACAGAAGGATGGATAGCGGGGGGGGGGGGATTGGGGGTAGAGAGCGGCGCCCTGTGCTTCACCCTCTACGCCTGGACATTGAAACCGGGTGATTGACGGGAGGACCGGGGATCGCACGTCCGAGCAGCGGCGCACCTCGTTAGCTTTAACTGACCGCCCGGGCGCTTGTGTGTGTTGGTTTAAGTGTGACAGGTACTGTGTGTGTGTGTGTGTGTGTTGCGGGCGTGTCCATGACCTAGCTTAGATGCTATGTCGCGGCAGGCGTCATCATAAGCAACTCGCTGCCACATGTGCGTGTCTGTGTGCATGTTAGAAAGTGTTTACAAGTTACAAGTTTTCTGTGTGTCTTACAGGAAATCAACCATTTAATTAAAGGTGCGTTGGACCGACTCCAAACAGACCAACCTACTGCCAAGATGAGCCATGTTAACTTCAGGTACTTACGTGTGTGTGGGGTGATGTCATGGCGGATCAGGAAATTGTGTGTGTGTGCGCGAGTTGTCTGGGGGATTGATGGAGACTTGGATTAACACCCTTTGTTTCACAGTCTGTCACTCCAGCGGGATTAGACTGCGCGTGCGTGTGTGATGTATTGTGTAGGGCATGTGTGTGTGTAGAAGGCGGAGCTATGAGGGTAAGGTGCAAGTTGAGGACGAAAGCAAAGCATGCCGTTCCAGCCCTCTGACGACATGAACTTTGACCTGGAGTGGAGTGAAAGGGGCGAAGGTCCTGTATCTGTCTCTACAGAATAACAACAACGTTAATAATAGCTGCTCGATGTGAACACAGCGGTCTAGCTGGTGGTCTGACGCAGGGGTCCCCAACCCTGGTCCCGTAGGGCCGCTGCCCTACATGTTGTAGACGTCTCCCTGCTCCAACACAGCTGATTTTAATGAATAGCTCGTTATCAGGACCCATTCACGTGAATCGGGTGTGTTGGAGCAGGGAGACGTCTACAACATGCAGGGCAGCGGTCCTCTTAAGACCAGGGTTGGGGAGCACTGATCTAACGCATCACTAATATACTGACCAGTGTACAGTAGTGCTCACAGAGGCTTAAATGCATTTTATTGCACTTAATTGAATACCTGTGTTGACATTTACAGCACCATTGAACTGTCCACCACCCGTCGTGGTGTGTGGGTGGGAGATTTTGAGTCTCCCCATGTGTAAACCAGTTAGGAACTGGGGAGGCAGTGGAGTCTCCATGGCAACGCCAGTGATGCGCTCCCTTGGGTGGTGAACTCCTTTATATATTTTTTTTATTTCCATTTCGACACTTCCTGACCTCTGGCGTGGTGGGAGTTTTTTTTTTTTTCTTCTTTTCTCTGCTGTCAGTTCCACAGTAACCATGGCGATGCTTAGACTCCCGTAACGCGTCGGGTCCAGCTAGCTCGTGGCACGGGCGCAGGTTCTCGCGAACGACCACACCAGTACTTCCAGCATACATTGATAATTATAATATGTAAATGTATGAAGTGATATTAAGATATTTCTGCAGACCATCGCTGTGTTTTACGGCAGCGCGATGCAGTTGTGGTCAGACAGTTTGGCATTGTAACGCCGCAGACGGTCGTTGGTAGAACGAGCTACAGACAGACAATGAGAGAGAGAGAGAGAGAGAATGCACTTAGCGAGCTCTAACGAGTCCCAAACGCTGGTTTGTTAGCGTATTCGCGGCTCACTGTTGATGTAGCGGAAGTCAGCCGAGAGTAGACATTCAATCTGTCACTCTGCTCGTTGCTTCTTTAATTCTCTCTCTCTCTTCCCCCCCCCCCCCCCTTCAGTGGAAGAGCTGTTTGGGGCGAGCACGGCCATTCCTCATATTAGCATTCGTTGCTAACAAGTAGTCTCTGCCTCTGACAAGATTGTTTGTGCTCCCATTTTTTAATTTGGTAAAAAAAAAAAAGAAATTGTTTTTCATTAACCATATTTATTATATTAAGGGTAGCGATGGAAAGCCAGTGAAGTTGGAACGGTGTGTTGTTTTTGTAACTGCTCGCTTGATTACTTCTGGCAAAAGTGAATTAGCGAAAAGCGTGTGTGATTGCGGAAGATTACCTGTGTGTGCGTGCTGCTGTGCTCTGTAATGGATGTAAATGTGATTCGTGTGTGTGTGAATTAAATTTCGATGCGAGTGAGGGATGGTGTTTGTGCATCCGCAGTAGGAATGCTGATGAGAACTGTATGTGTTTGTCTGTACAGTGGTGGATCGACCCTAGCAGAGGTTAACAAGACCAGCCTGACATTGACAGAGGAGTGTGTTAATAATGATCCCTGTGTGTGTGTGTGTGTGTGTGTGTGTGTGTGTGTGTGTGTGTGTGAGAGAGAGAGAAGACATATATCTTAAGTTAATGTCTTTGATCTTTTTTTTAATCCAAGCCAGGCACTTTATCTTATTTATTTGTTCATTCCTGTTGGGGCCAAATACTGGTGTGGTTGACGTGCGTCATGAAATGCACTGATATTCTGAAAACTATCGACGGCTATCGCGTCAACCAATTACCCCACAAGCCCACTTTGCTCGTTATTGCACTTCTCTTTGATTGGAGGTGTGGCTAATTATGGAGACACTGTGTGTGTGTGGTTGGTGTGGGGGCAGGGAGAGGGGACATTATCAGCCGCTACGGACTGTATTAATCTACAGAGACATTTTTATGGTGTTAATAACTTTTTAATAATAATGTTTTAATGATTTGATGTATGTGTTTTATGTATTGTGGACTGGAGTCTAATGGCATTTTCTGACAGGGTGTCTTCTATTAACTTGACTATACGCAGACCTGCACACACACACAAAGAATAAATCCCCTCACACACGCATACTCCCGTTCATATCTGTCCAAACGGTTGTAAGCCAATTTTATTTTAAATTTTTTTTTTTTTTTTTTGTCTAAGTAATCTGCAGGTACAAACTGATGGAATTCTGTAGGTTGATTTGTGTGTGTGGGCGTGCGCATATAATGTATGTGATTGTGTCTTTGCAGCTCATTGACCAGAACAGTGGAGTTGTCTGGTAAAGCAGAACCGCTGGGAATTCACGTAGTTCCATATAGTTCTTCTCTCAGTGGACGGTAAGAAAAAAAAAACGCCTATCTAAATAAATAATGGGATTGAAAATAACGACATTTTATACGTGTGTGTTTTTAAGGAACCTGGGCTTGCAAATTAAAGGCATTGAGGCAGCCAGTCGTACCAAGAGAGACAACATCTTCCAGGAAGAGGAGTGCATAGTTCAAATCAACGACACCCCACTGCAGGACAAGAGCTTCGCACAGTAAGCGCACCTGCAGCTCATAGCGCCAACTAGCATTTAGCTAGTCTAACCACAACACATTGACCTTTATGAACCCATGCATATATGTATTAGTAGTCGGCGTAATTATTTGAAGTGTTCCGAATGATTAAAACCCAAATATCTGCTTCGTCAAAGTAAGAGCCAGGTGACGTTTGAGTGGAACAAGAGACACTTTATAGAGGACACATGCCACTTGTATAATTTTGAATAGAGCTCTTTGGGAGAATTATGAAACACAAATATGGCAGTTAAAGGAAAAATATCAAAATAACATAATCCAAAAGAGCCAATCGTCTGCTTTATAACTGCCTAGCATTAACCAATCATGTGGTTGCATTCACGAAAGCCACCTACCTATACTGTCTGCCTAAATAAATGCCCGGGGCGTTTCAAAGATGGCTGCGAGTGGTAAATCTTGCCTATAAGGACTTTGGTGGAAAATAGTACATGTATATATCGACGGCATTAGCTAATTTACTGGGGACTGAATATGTCCATTTCAATGTTTTCCTCAGCCTCGGTAAAATAGTTGGCCATATGTTTCTTCACTTAAACACCATGTAAAGCAGACATACATTTGTGTTTTGAGTTTGTCACACCACAGAAAAGGGTGATATTAACCACCCAGCCAAATTTGAATGAATACAATAATCAACAAATGTATAACACATCAAATAAATCCTGAACACCATCAAATCTCTGTATTTGCTTTACGCAATATTTAACCGAGTCGAGTCTCGACTCGACTTTACTGCACACTCACATGAGACGTGATATATGCTAATAAAATATAAATATATTATACTGCAGGTTTATTTGTTCTCCAGGCTCCATACAGTTTGATAGCGATCAGATGGTGTCTGTCTTGGAAAAGCAATTTAATCGTGAATGCAAACTGTCATAGGCAAATGTGTTTCTCTGTTCATGGCTGTAGGCAGCTCCTAACACACCACAATCCATCTTCCATCACATTTGTGAGGTTACCATATGGTGTCCTCTCTGCCTCTCAGTTTAAATATGCTGGGCAGGTCTCAGCCTCTCACACATGCCCTTGTGAGATTTGGAAGCCCAAGAAGATTTGGAATGTTTGTTATGAAACAATATACACCGTAGCAGCGTTTTAATTATGTTAAATGTGAACTTGTGGTTTATTTAGACTTTTCTACATTTAGACTCAACTAGCAGTCACAGCCTCTTGTCTCTCCCAACCCCCCCCCGGCCCCATCAACCCAGGTCGCAGGAAGTCTTCTGCAAGGCCATGTCTTCTTCTGTGGTGCATCTGCAGGTCCTGCCCACCCAAAACAAAACCCGCTATGAGAAGAGTGTAATCGGCCAGCTCTTTAACACTGACGGAAGCTCCTCCCCCAAACCCATGAGTCCCTCCTTGACCCCTGGTAAGCCTAACCTCAAAGTGGCACCCAAACCGGACCTCAAAGTGGCACCCAAACCGGACCTCAAAGTGGCACCCAAACCGGACCTCAAAGTGGCACCCAAACCGAACTTCAAATTGGGTCCCAAACCAGATTTCAGACCCGACCACAAACCAGATTTCAGACCCGACCACAAACCAGATTTCAGACCCGACCACAAACAGGATTTCAGACCCGACCCCAAACCGGATTTCAGACGAGCAGACGTCCAGGCCAGAACCCCCTATCCCGGCACGACCAACTCGCCTGCAGAGCTCCAGCCTGGGGTCTTCTCCACAGAGAGAGAGTCTAGAGCCTCCCCTCCGCATTTAGGAGGTTCCGGGTCCTCTTCGCCGGAGCCCAGGCCCCGAAGCCAGAGTCCTCGGGATGGGATGAACCAGGGCATGTCCGGCATGCCCCCTCCCAGCAAGAAGGGAGGGAAGAGGCTTAAGATTGACCTGAAGAAAGGTAGATACGTCCACTGCCCTACTGTATATTATGGTATTGACTGTCCCATATTATAGTATTGTGTAGTATACTAGAATGGAATCCCTATATTAAGATATTTATGGTCCAGTATAAAGGTACGTTGTACAGCATATGTTCCTGTGTCATACATGTATATACTGTGTACATATAAATAATGTTAGTATGTTGTATACTTAGTTAAAGGCTGGGTAATATACAGTATATAATACTGTTGTGGATAAAGTTAAGAGACTATTGCACATTCTTTGAAATGCAATAGTACAAATATACTGGGGAGATATATATATATATATATATATATAAAAACATAAACATTCTGTATATGCAAATCTAAATATACAGATATTACATGCAAGTAAAAAATCTGAGAAACTGCTGGTCTTATTTTGAGGCTTTATATACAATATATATATTTTGTAATACCCAGCTTAGTTAAATGTACACTAAGCAATACTTTCCAACAAATATTTCTTTATTTAAATCTGTTTTAAAATTAATAAAACGAACATAAGAATATGTTTAAACCATGTGCACTCGCCTAGCATGGAGATTCACGTGTCGCCGTGGGTACTGTCCCAGAGGTCACCATGGTTACTGAAAAGGTTAAGATTTGCCTCAGATGCACCTGTGCCAGCAGGTGGCATTACAGTCCACCAACCGCTGCTTTTGGGGATTACCACCGCCCTCTGCCTAACGCGCCAAAACAAAACGACGTCCGGGCTAACCAAACCCTCTGTTTGGCCACACTGACTCAGACAGGCTAGCTGCAGTACCATCTCCCTTATCCTAGCTAAAATACTAGCATCGCGTACGTCGATGGAAAGTCAATGGGGATTTTGGGGCTCTGAATAGGGCGGTGTCGTTGTCTTTCAGGCAGTGAAAGGCCAGATGAAATTGGGCGCTGCCCGCTCATCACTAGATCCCGAGAGCGATGGCGGCCACATGGGAGGGAATTGGGCCAGCGTACGCACACTCTCTCTCTCTCTCTCTCTCTCTGTCTCTCTCTCTCTAACCCTATTCACCCCCTTCCCGATCCCCAAGCCCCCTCACACCTCTCTCTTTTCCCGCCGCTTTCTTATCGGTGCGTTGCTTACATCCTCCCCTTTTGTTTGATTCCTCTCTCTCCTCTGTGGCGCTCACCTGACACGGGGGAGATCAGGGCGGAGGATATTATGGGCTGTGTGTGTGTGTGTGTGTGGAACACCCCTGGCAACAGGCGCCTTTCTCTGCGTGATTGACAGGCGAGGGGTTTAGCAGCGCTAATGTAGAGCAGGCGGAGGCTTAGCGGGTAGGCCAGATAGCATCGCTCGTCGCCTCACATGTCCCGCACGCGCACGCACCCACATCGGAGTGTGTGGCTTATTTGGCTGGTGGAGAAGATCTTTGTGGAAGTCACGTTCAGGGGGACAGAGAGCAGTATTATCTCTCTCTCTCTCTCTCTCTACACTTCCCTCTCTCTTTTCTACCTTCCCTCTCTCACCCCCCCGTACACCCCCCTTCTCTCACACACACACACTTGACTCGTTCTCTCTCATCTCCTCCCTCGGTCGGGCACGGCGGGGCCTGTTCACTCGTGAAATTAAAGGCATGTTTGGGGGTTTTATGGTCCCCCCCCACCCCCTCCACCTATCCACCCCGAACAGCAAGACCCCTGGGAGGGCCTGTGGCTGGCACCCAACCCGGAGTGGCCAAGCAGAGCAGTGGCAGAGCTGAACGGAATTATCGTCAAACGGGTCCCCCCTAATGCAGGGGTGCCCAACTCCGGTCCTGGAGGGCCCCTATCCAGCTTGTTTTAGATGTCTCCCTGCTCCAACACACCTGAC
>JAODOY010031912.1:0-22060 GCA_025399855.1 Forbesichthys papilliferus | reverse complement strand
TGGCGGCCCCCCCCCCCCCCCCCCCCCTCCCCTCCCCCTCTTGGAAGCGTAGTGAAACTAGATTCAAATCAAATCCACTGCTGCTTAGTCAAGTTGCTAAATGAAATATAATAGCTTATATGACATTGATTTCCCTGCTGCCACAGCTGTTGTTGTTTGCGTGGAGGACACAGAGTTCTTTTGGATGCCATAAAAAGCTGTATTCCTCAACAAGAGCTTTCAGCAAATTAAAGGCCACATCCGGCCAGAGTAAACAGCGGTTTTTATGGCATTGCCTTGCGTTTCACAACAGGAGTCCTGTGTGGGAGTGATGTGTGCAGCAAAGCGTGGGCAAACATTAGCTCTGGCACTAACTGGATTCCACCTGATAGGGCTTGGTTTAATCTAATTTATGCTAATGCGATTGAACAAACATGTCTCCTCCAGAACGTTTTTAACCTGCCTGTTGATGTACAATTTCTTCTTATGGGGTTGCTCCTTCAAAGGAGGGCCTCCTGGACAAGCAACATGTCACCTAACATGCAACCTGTTTATTTGTCTCCAAGATAATGTATGTGTAGTATCTGCGTGCGTGTGTGTGTGCGTGTGTACAGCACAGTATATGGCTTGTGCCTGACATCATAAATCTGTTTGACTAAACCAAAAACGCTCATCAGTGGTCTTAAAGCGATACATATATAGAACATTTGGAAAATCCCGGTATACCTTTATGATGTTGAGTCCATGTTCTGATACTGGGGCAGTTCTGTTTTGTCGCTGCATATTAATGAAACAACACGTATTGCCAAAATGTCTCTTCTGGTCATGGCCTCTTCTCCTGGTCAAAGTGCTTGCAGGTTGTGATTCCCTGGAGAGATAGAGGCTGCCTTGGACGAGAGCTTAAGGTTAAAGATGGCAGCCGAAAGCGGTTGATTAAAAGACAGCAGTGCTTTTACTTCGTCAAACAGAGCGCCATAACGTCATTGTTAAAATATGTTAATGTAAATAGTTTAATTTCTGCCTGTAACACTGTGTGAGCCTAACTGAAATGTCTGCAAACCTAAAGCCTGCATAATAGACTGTATATGTAAATGGACAAACCCTTGGTTTAATGCCCCGAATCCAGGGATGCATTTGACCCCTGCCTCCTTTGTGACATCACCTATAGCTTTGGGTGACAGGATATTGGGTTAAATGTATGGCTAATAATATATATTAAACTGATCTGTTGTAAACAAATTCACCCCTCTTAAAGTTGTTATGAATGGGGACTACCTAGAAATGCCAAACCGTTTAGCCAGGGTGTAAACATGTTTATTTTTGCTTCAAAGACATTTTAACATGGGAGTCTATGGGGATTGACTCCCTTTCTACAGCCAGCCTCAAGTTGGATTTGAACTGCAGATTTTGGCACTCCTACATTGTATTCCTATCTTGCTTGCTACATACACATACCCCCTTGCTCTCTGGCAGGCAGATTGTACAGTACATGTTGGATTTGCACCAGTGACCAATCTTCTGGCACAAAGATACAGTACACAAATATGTGCATGCACACACACACACACTGGTATCACTTCGTCGCATCTCATTTTACACCTGCCCGTCCAGCGGGACCTGCTCCAGCCTCCCCCCGCACCCGCTCCTCCCCCAGGGTCTCCTTCCTGATTGTACAATGGCAGTGGTGGTCTACAGTAGCAATGAAGCTGATTGGTTAAAAGGCTGTGCCAATAGTTTCAGAACTAACCACAGGTCTACGCCCAGTAGGGTTGAAGGACAAGCCTCGCGAGACCATCCTGGTAGTCCTTCAGCCCTACTGGGAAGCTTCAGTATGATGGTGGCCATTTGCAATTTAGAGTGTAGTGGAACACTCAAAAGATGCACTGCCAGAAGGTCAGTAAAAATGTGGTAAACAATAATATTTCCAACTATATTATTCTAGTTACTGAACCATGCATAGGTCCTATACTGCATACGGTGTATGACAAGTAAGAAATATACTGTAGACTTTGTCTACACTGCCTGAACTGTCAAAAAAACAGTTGACAGCTTGACAATGTGTAATAAAGCACCTTGTACAGAGGAAGTGTCTCTCTCACGCTCTCTCTCTCTCTCTCGCTCTCTCTCTCTCGCTCTCTGTCTCACACTCTGTCTCTCGCTCTCTCTCTCTCTCTCTCGCTATCTCTCGCTCTCTGTCTCACACTCTGTCTCTCGCTCTCTCTCTCTCTCTCTCGCTATCTCTCGCTCTCTCTCTTTCTCCCTCTCTCCCAGTGGAAGTAGCTTCTCCATGGGTAGGGTCACCTACCAAGGTCAAGGTACAGGTACTTGCACATGCTGCCTGGAGAGAAGACTGCAGTGTTTCCAGTTTCCGTTTAAAGTATTGTGCTACTCTGTGGCAGTCAACAGCATAGCATTTCACTGTGGGGAGAATGTGTCTTTGTCTGCTATGGCATGTTATCGCATTCTTCCCATCATGCCGCTGTGTCCTCCTGTCTCTTTAACAGCTGCCTGTGACTGTAGTCTCTAGACAAGACAAATAATCTAGACGAATAAAGAACACAAGATGAGCCACTCAAATGTAGGACAAATTAGCCAAGAGGGTGTGGTGCTTTGTGAACATAAATAGGGTTAAGTCTTGAGGGCCATGCACTCCCAAACACACAATCATTTATCTTTTTAACTTTATGTTGGCTAAATAAGACCAATTAATATATATGGTTAAAGCACTGCAAATATTACAGTATACTTTAACAATAACCTGAAGAGTAGGCCTAATATTGTCATTCAAAGTTAGAAAATGTATGGCTCTCAAAATTATAAATAATTCTAAATGTTTACATCCTTTACATACAGTATATTTAGTAATTCAAAGGTATTAAAACGTCTTCAAATAATGCTTTTTATTGAATCATTATTAGATTTGATTAATGAGAAGAATGTCCACAACGGCAATAGATTGAAAAATCAACTTTTCTCTAAAAATGTACAGTACAAACACCAATTATGAGGGCCTACCATGCACAACATAAGATGCTTTCCCTCTTAAATGTTGCCCTACAAACCTCTAACTCCACTTTCCCCTTTAAGATGAATGAGAAGTCTGTGAGGACTAATTAGATCTACCTGGATTTACCAATTGCATGTAATGAGCAGGCGGCCTTCATATTAGGGCTAGAAAGTAGAGTGCCCATTTGAAAAGATCAATGCACGACGTGCTGAGTGGAGATTTGAAAAGACGAACAGAAGTTCAATAGATTTCTCAGGTGATGTTGACCGCTCTTATCACCCTGTGGTGAAGACCACTTACATATTTTTCAAATGAGGTTATATACAATAGTTGGTGCAGTGTTTCTGCATCGCTTGTTCCATGTATCTTCATGCTTTATCAGTGGAAAAACCACACATGCTGTAAGCAGCAGTTGCATTCTCGTTTTGTTGCGTTGATATGCTGTCAATAGTTGATATTGCTCTGGGTCTTTCATAGTATTATGTTGAATTATTTCCATTTCCATTTGATTGCCGTTGCATTGCATACAGTACAAATAATCAGTTTGCTACATTTAAAGTCAGTACATGTATTTCAACTAAAATCATTTTTTAAAGTAGTGCATTTTAACACTCTATTCTATTCCACCACGTCTGAATGACGTTCAAGTCTTGCTTTCTTGCTTATTTCTGCAATAAGTCATCCCACTAAGAGGCACAAAGGAAGCTTTGACATTTTAATGACATCTCCCCTTTGAAATAGCAGTCTCAGAAAGTGTGTATGGGGAGGGTAAGAATATCTTGTGTCGCTGCTGTGGTAATGTTCCTCGTGTTATATTCTTGGAATTCACACATTTCCTTCTTAGACCGCAGTTCACATGGTTGGAGCAGTGGTTTATTACCCTTTTGACCCCTGACCCCTGATATAAATATAATAATACATTTTTATTTGTGCAAGCTATTACTTCATAATAAAATGAAGTCAGAAATGTATGGAATAAAGAAATAATGAACATTTAAAAGAAAATACACGCCCATATTCATAGTATGGAAGCAAGAAAGCTTTTAAAAAAAAACATGATAATATTCTATAATACTTTTCTCAAGATAATGACAATTCATCAGGAGAAAATACATTTTCTCAGAAATCACAGAGAGCTCAAAATGAATGTCTTGTTTATTTGAATGTACTTGATTGTACACGACACAATAATGTACTTTACGTTTGTGTCCGTGGATACTCGTGACATTTTCATCTTAAAATGCAGTTTGGAATCAGTTGATGAGCCCAAACCTGATGAAAATACTCCATATACACACCTTGGAAAAGAAAACTGCAAACCAATGAGCATCAGGTGAGGAATAAGGTCCTTTAAATGGGGTCTTTCAAAGCATAACAAAAAAAATATATATATATATAGTACTTCAAAGCAGTTTTGAGCCCAAATATTCCTCTGCTTCCACCACGGCACAGCCTCAAACATAGAAACCCATTGTGAAGCAAAGCGTAGTACTACGGCATTGTTGATGTGAGCGGTGTTTGCCACTTTGTTTATGTTTGTTTTATGTATAAAGCCAGGGCTGTTTACAAGTATCAGATTATTTTTTGGCGAGGATATATTTGGCGAATTTGACTGTCTAAAATGTCTATAGCTTACAAGAAGCATGTAATAGCTAACTGTACCTTTAGGTCAATTCATGTTTGATGCTTAGATGCTTCTCCTAGCATGGTATATTGTATTATTTAAAAGAATATTGACAGTAGAGCTGAAACTGATTGTTTGGCTATACTGTAGGTAAACATTCAAGGACAGAATTAATAGAGTATTGAAAACTGCATGTTTTTCGTGTCATTCGATATATTCTATTATATAAGGTGCTAGCCGTAATGGTCTTCAAAACTAAAACCACTAACCCTTTGTCAAACAGTGTTTTTCATTACCTTCCATTAGGTATGGTGTTAGCCTTCCATGTCTGCACTCATGTTGGAGACCTCTAATCCACTATTATCTGTGGCTTTGTGCTGCAACAATGGACGTGTCTGTCATTGTGTCCTCTCTCTTTCTCTCTCTCTCTCTCTCTCTCTCTCTCTCTCTCTCTCTCTCTCTGTGTGTTCTCGAGTGTGGCCACAGCTGACCCTTCTTCCGTTATAGCTGACTGCTGACGCCGTAGCCTAATTTCGTCTTATGAGGTGGGGGACCATTGGGCGCTATCCTATCTTCGTTTTATACAGGGAACGGGCTGGGGACGATGCTCGTCTCCCAGGATCGAGGAGGGGGGGGGTTGCCGTATCTATGGCAATTATGATATTGTCAGGGGCTGGAGGCTTGGACATCACACCGTCTCGGGGTGCATGAGTCACGTGCGCTCCATGGCGTGTCGTTCTGCGATTGGACAGATCTCACTCCAGGATAGCGTTATCTAAACGCTGCAGATTGCCTGGGAGAAGATCTGGGTTAGCCTCCGATTGGCCAGCGCGGCCTTATTAAAGGTGTTTATTACAATATTTTAAAACACTAACGTAAATATAGCAGAGTAAGCTGTCCTGAGCAGAGAAGGGCTCTCCCGCTCTGTGTGTGCTGCAGTCACGGTACCTCTGTTCTTTGTTAGTCTGACACCTAGTGGCAGAAAGTCACACCGCGCTTTAACGAGGCCAGACGAGCTCCTCTGTCATTTATGTAATCTGCGGGGCATCGCATGTTTACGTTTCCTTGGCGATCTTGCATTCCGCTGTATGGGTGCCATATGGTTGTTTACTCATTCCATCTGTGTGTTGTTGTATTGGCCTGGTCTTGACAGGAAGTGCGCCCCTGGTTTCTCGGTCCCCTGACAGGATGTGTGTGCGTGCGTGCATCTTTGGTACGGTCCCCTGCGGTAGGACACTACAGATGGTGGAGGGCTGTGTATGATGGGCTTGGCACCGTCTCTGGACGCGCACGAGACGAGCATGTCCCTGTGATCACACGTCCGTGGTGTGAGTGCATGACTGTGTGTGCGTGCGTGCGTGTGCACGTGCGTGCGTGTGATGCATGTGTGTGATGCCATGCATGTGTGTCTAGTCGCACAAGAAAACATGGGCCAAGTGGCCAAAATATCTATAATTGCAAATAGAAATGTGTGCCTGCCCAATGCCTATTTGATCAAAATAAAAAAAAAGCACAGTATAGCAGTGTGTGCTGTTCCTGTGGCTGCAATGCTCACAGCAGAAGCCCATTTCTGTCGTCTGCAACACACAGTGGACCACAGCGGTACAGAGATGCCCACCAAATGGTTCCTCAAATTGACTTTTTGACACTCGATCGATCCCCGGGGAGACACATTTCTCTTGTCACTTGCAGTCGTCCTATTTCCACAGTTGGTTCCACGCTCATCCCAGGGCGTTTTCGGCAGGAGCCGATGTTTGGCATCACACCTGTCAGCTCTCTCATCAGAGCCCCTGCCTTGAAATCCAGAATTTACTGTTGCTCTTCTGCAGAGAGGACAGAGAGAGGGGGGGGTGGGGGGCGAGTAAGGTTATGGAGAGATGAACAGACAGAATATGAAAAGAAAGAGAGAGGGGGGAGGGGCATCTAATGAAGCAGGTGTGTGTGACAGAGAGAGAGAGAGAGAGAGAGAGAGAGGAGGTGGTCAGGGGACAGAGGGGGGGGCTGGGGGGGAAAGTGTTGTATAGAAGAGAGAGAGAGGCGCCTGTTTTTGATGTGAGACGAGATCAGACAGCACACACTGATGGAGGCTTTGTCATGAAGTCTTTTTATTCCATCGCGTTTCCATCTCCTCATCCTTTTAAGATTCAAGACTAAGGGTCCTATTTTAAGCGCACGGTCTAAAGCGCAAAGGTGCCAACTGCATTTCAGACGTGTGTCCAAATCCACTGGTGCTATTTCAACGACGGATATACGGTCAGTGGTTTGAACTTACTCCATCCAACTCTCCATTACTTATGGGCGTGTTTTTGGGCATACGATAAGCCAATCAGAGTGTCATCTGCCATTCCCTTCATGGGCTGATTGCTATTATATCTACGGGCAGACCATCTAGGCAACAGCGAGATTCCACCAAGAATAGACATAATATTCAATGCACACACATCATATACTGCAGCATACAGTACACAAGCAAATCTGTCATCTGTCCTGCCGCACTGAATTGAGTAGACTAGCAGGACCGACAGCTTGTCGGACTATAAAACTGCTACGTACGGCCTTGTAAAAAACGTTCTGATATTTTAGAGAATGGTCTCCCTCTCTCGGCTGCCAGGGCTCGAGAAAAGTCATCGCAACACCTCCTCCGAGGCTGGAGGCCATTTTCACACAGCTCTCCAAAATACGTTTTAAAAATGGAAAACTGTCACAATAACTTTCTCCTGGCTTTTTCCCTCACTTTCGTTTTCTCACTTTTTCTCATCACATTGTTGTCTGGCACCTAAATGGGAGTCACGTGCGCACAAACACACACACACACACACACACACACGTGTACACGCACCCCTTAGTGTAATATGTGTTATCTCTGTCTCCACACAAGCTGCAGAAGGGTGTCAGACACACACACACACACAGCATGCAGAAACACGTGCACGTGTGCACGTGTTGAGGCGCACGTGCGGTGACGCCATGACGTCTAGATATCGCTGGATGTCAGAGTGCTCTGCAATGTGTGCCCCCCCCGCCCCCTTCCCCAGACCTCCTCAGGACAGCGCCCATTGTTCGTACATCTGACGTGCGTCGACCGCAACGTTTATACCGCGGCTCCATTTCTCGAGGTGTCAAGCCATGAACTTAAGATACTGTATGTGCTGATTTTATTTTGGTCAGCGGCCTCTGTCATTTTGTCTATTAATATTCTAGCGATATTAAAGGTGAATTCCTTGAGCCATGCCTCCAGTATGCATTGTCCTTGGGTGAGACGCGGTGCTGTCTCGAGGCACCGTGTCCGTTTGGACACGTGCGTTTCGACGCCAGGCTTTGCCATTGCCTGGCGATGGTAAAGCCTCTAGGAGCAATGTGTTTGTGATATTTCTGCGGGTTCTGGTGTAGCTAGGGCATAGCCGGGTGAAGACTCCCTTTTCTGTCAGTTGGTCATCTTTAACAGTTTGGTTTTCATCTTGGGACGAGAGAATGGATTTAGAGTAGAGTTTGGCTAGTCTTTATAAACTCTTAATCGATATTAGATGAAAACCAAGACTCTTCGGGTACCAAAATGTTGTGCCCCTGCCTACAGATATCTGCATATTCATATGCAGATATCTGTTGAGAGAATAGACATGGTGTGATTTCAAGTTTGGTTAGTTATATAATTCATAAACCTTAGTACATAATAACATATGTTTTTAAACTCTTGATATTTGAAGGCAAATGCTTTTGCTCATTAAAATTTCTCAAAAGTTTGAAAACAAACCCCTGCTGTAGTGTATGAAGTTTAATACCTATTAACTGACTATGTGCTGGCTCTATACATAGGTCACGCGTTTTACACTGGCATCATTAAACGAGCCTATATTTGCCAAGTGTAATCCACGGTGTTGAATTCTATGCCACGTCTAAGCCATGATTTTACCTTATTAGCCATTTAAAAATAGCAGAAGAGATAACAGTTGTAAAGAGATAATAGTTCAGCTTTTATGTTCCTAAGCCACAGAAACAGGATCTTGACAGGATGTGTGGCTAATGCATATGAATTAGTTCTATTCTCTGTTTGTGCGTCTGAAGACTGAAACCCCCATGAGCATTTGTACCTGCTTATTCTACTTTATAATCGCTTTCTCTCTCTTTCTCTCTCTCTCAGGTTCGTAAGCAGCCATGACTAAGTCCTATGAGTTCAACTGGCAGAAGCATCTGCCCGAGTTCATGCAAGAAGGAGCGTCCTTCGACAGGTTTGACGAGGTAAACATGAAACAGAACGTTAACTGACATATTCCAGATGCCACATTCCAACTGACCCTTTCCATCTGAGCCATGACAAAGAGATTATCTTACCTTACACTGGGCTCAACTCTGTTCATTACATTGGACCTTTTTTTTATTAATAGCAATGGCTGAACTTCGAACCTCAAAACAGTTCCCGGAAGTTAACCGCAAATGCTAAAAGTACCCTATAAATTATATTGTAAATGGCAAATCAATGCATTTACCAAGCACTTGCTGGAGCCGTTCATCATCTCCATGAACCATGTGAACATTGAAAATGTGAACCTTCCGTTGGTGCAAACTCTCATTTCTACATGACTCTGGTTTGCACCAATCTGAGCGCAAGTTGGTGTTGGAAATTTGGTCTGAAATTAATGGCCGCCACACGGCATAGATGAGCCTTATTGAAGCGTTGCCGTGGCAACTTGTCTGTACTTCATCCATCAAGTGTGTGTGAGTGTCAGTCCAACCTCCCATATGCTTCTACGTGCAAACATAATCAGGGCATCTAGCTGGGACAGTCACAGCCTAAGTGTGTCACACACACACACACACACACACAGTCTTTTAGAAAATCTCTGGAAGAAGGATCCTTTTTCTAATTTAGCAAGACCACTAAAATAATGCCATAGTATTAAATCTGGTCTGGCCTGAACTAGCCTGGTCTGAACTAGCCTGGTCTTAACTAGCCGGGCCTGGACTAGTCTGGCCTGAACTAGCCTTGTCCGGACTAGCCTTGTCTGTACTAGCCTGGCCTGGACTAGCCTGGCCTGAAATAGCCTGGTCTGAATTAACCTGGTCTGAACTAGTCTGGTTTACTCTGGTCTTTAAAAAAAAAACCTTATAATACAAATAAATAAACAACGTCACTTAGCTCTCCAATATACACATTTACAAATGTTTCTTTAAAAAAGACACACATTTACTATCAATGGCAAGACAATATAACCTATTGGCTATGTAAATGTAGTCTTAAAAAAATATACAATTGGCAAATGTGTTTATGGAGCTCTAAGTGATGCTTGGTGATCGTTGGACTAAAATGGGTCTTACAGGGTTTTAACTAGGCTGGTCTGGCGGTTTGTAGTCTCACAGAGCCAGCCTGTACATACGTAAAGTCTGGGACACAGTGCTGGCTAACTTCGTCAGTAACCGCCTACTTGACAAGCAAGGTATTTTGATTGACATGCACGACGACCAACTGCTGTACATGACTCAATGACCAAGTCAGACATTAAACTTACAATGATTATTTCGTTGGAAAACTTAACAACAGGAACTGTAAACTGGCTGTTTACAGGTCTTGTTAATCTGTCAAATGTGTAGGCTATGGTTTCTGCTTAAATAGTGACAATACTAACAGCCAATGGAAATCGACAGTATTAAAAGTCAGAAATACCTGTGTCAATTTTACAGGGGTCTTTGTATCAGACGTTCAGCACAGAGGTGCTTATGTGACGTAGTGCTAATGGACTGAAGAGGCTGTTAGTAATTATATCTAAATGTGCTTCCACTTTTTGGAACATTTTAGTTATAATGAGAGAATGCTGTTATGTTCTGCCTCTGGAAGGTGTGTATGGATTGAATGCTGTCTCAGTGTTGCCTGGCAAATGGAAAGCCTGCAGGTGAGATTTGTGCTGTTTTAAAATGACTGGCACTTACAGTGGACAACATGATGACACAATCACACACACTCTTATATATGACTTGAGAGGACATTATACAAAGACATATGCTAAGCAGAATGGATGCGGATATCCCTCCGCTCTCCGAAGCCCCATTGAGCTACAGATGGTTGTGACACAGGTAGCATCCACGCAGGCTAACAGTTGGGTGTTTTTAGGACGTGTGTGTGTGTGTGCGTGCGTGCGTGTGTGTGTGTTTGGGTGTGCATACTGGCCGTAGTAACTTTCAGTTGTTTTACTGTATGCGGGAGCCGTTTGACACAGTTTTCTTTGTTGTTCCAAATATATCAGACATACGGACCGACTAGGATCGAGCAGTGCGAGCTTTGTCAATTCCTCAGCAGCAGATTTGGTTTGCCTTCTATTTATATAAATAAAGACTTTTCTGTCTCACTTGAGGTTTTACAGAAAAGCTTTCTTTCTCTCTATCGTTCTGTCTAAATGTACAAAGAGGCCATCTTTCTATTGCTATCCTCTCCCGCTCTAGTCCCTGTGTTTGTACTGTTTGGTTGTGCTCAGTGGCGCCCTCTGGGCGAGTTCAGAGGACATGAAATGGAACTCAGGTGTATTCCAAACTAATTTGTTTTAGTTTGAAAATGTATAACTTTTACGCCTTGCGCATTACTTATTACATAATTGTCAAGCTCCTACAACGGAAACGCTGCTTGCACAGTTTTAGTTTTAACACTCCGGGGGTGCGTTTTAGTCTGGACTAATCCATAGTTTTAAAACTCCGGGGGTGCATTTTAGTCTGTACTAATCCATAGTTTCAAAACTCCAGGGGTGCTTTTTAGTCTGGACTAATCCATAGTTTGGAAACGATGAGGCACACACCCAACATTATCTTCCTGATTGGGTCTTATCAGTATGTTGCCGTATTTACTTTGCTGCAACTCCCAATCAATGCTTTCTGTTGCTATGACGCGCTATACTCAAGGGGACTTTTCAGTAAAAGTTCCGCCTAATCTTCGGTCCATGAAAATAAATCACTGCTGTTCCGTTACAGTAGTAGTTTTGTTCAAACTGACAAATTGCTTCCTGTTTACACCTGCAAACGCATGCCCAATCTACCTTACTGGTCATGTGACACGCGCCTCCTCCATGCATGTTAATATGGACAGAGATGAGTTCATATACAGAGCTAAAACACTCGTCTGGATGGAGGTCGTTCCTGTAGAGATGTAGCCTTTAGCACCCCGTAGGTCCAGGGACTCGCACGTCGGTCATGGCCCTGGTGCAGCCTCTGTTGGTATACGGTGGGCTGCATTAACAAGACTGGAAGGGTCTGTGGAACTACAGTAATTGGTGTGCAACCAAGTGTCGTCGTGACTTGTTAGGGTCAAAGGTCGGCAGTGCTGTCAGTCACCCATTGCGCCTGAAGGACGCCTGCTGTGTGCGTGTTTCTCTGCAGTGCATGCACACAACACACACACACTGACAGGAAATCGATTCTGGATATTTGTTCTTAAGGTTTCCATGGCGACATAGAAAGACAGAATGTTGGGAGGAGGACAGTGAAAGCAGAAATTTAGTTTATCTATCATTGCCGATTAGACACTGCCTACCTTGTTTGCTTTAGTCGGTTGATTTAAAATATGTTATTCCCCTTTTCACCTACCTGGAAGCCCCCCCCCCCACACACACACACACACACACAAACACACATTGATATTGAGAGCACTGCATTGCATGGGGCTAGACATTCACTGTGGCCTCACAGCAAGAAGGTCCCGGGTTCGAACCCTGGTTTTCCTTTCTGCGTGGAGTTTGCGTTTTCTCACCATGCCTATATGGGTTTCCTCCGGGTGCTCCGGTTTCCCCCACATCCAAAAAACATGTCAGGTTCACTCTCTCCAGCCAGTGTCATGTGACCAGAGACACTGGCCTCTATCTGGAGATGGTCCCCGGGCGCTGCACAGCGGCTGCCCACTGCTCCCTTGAGGGACGAATTAAATGCAGAGGATGAATCTCACTACATGTATGTGTATGTGGCAATAAAAGCACCTTTACCTTTACGTTCTCTGCCCCAAACCACCCTCAGACCAACCTCGTACAGTTTGATTTGCTACCAGCAGGCTGTCTGTCTGGAACCCCTCCATTCAAAAGCCTTCTGTCATAACAGCGGTACTAGTACATGTCAGTCAAACTTCCCCACATGCGATTAGACAGTTAGACAGTTAGCTCACCCAGTCTATCAAAATTAGCTAGTGCGGACGACGTAATCTGTTGTTAGCTTGTGCGGATAACGTGATCTGTTGTTAGCTAGCACGGGCAACGTGATCTGTTGTTAGCTAGCACGGACGACATAATCTGTTGTTAGCTTGCGTGGACAACATACGCCGTTGTCGGCATTTTTGGAAAAGCGTTGATGGGGCTCCAAACTGATACTGAAAGGAAATGGGAGTTTATAGATTTAACAGTGAGCTGCTAGGTGCAGGATGCGTACCGTATGCACCCAAAGAAAGCAGACTAGACCAGCAGTGTCTATCCATATCTTGTCTCCCTGTGTCGGCAGGGAGGGCATCCTTCGCTAATTGCTTTCGTGCATGTGTGTGTGTGTGCATGTGTGGACACAGTGTTCCCATGAAGCTCTCTAGCTTCACAGGAACCACTTCTTCCCCCAGAATAACAGCCGTCGGCTCCGTGGCCTGGCTGTGAGTTCCAAGGCTCATGTGGAGATGGCCAGCTCCGTTAAAGCGCTTTCCTGGGCTCACATGGGGTTTTAAAAAAAGGTCACGTTTTCATGTCGGTGTGTATGTAATGGCTCAAGTGGGTGTGTGTGGGGAAAGGGGGGCGTGTACAGAATAGGCAGAAAAGGCAGGCCCCGTGATACATGCTGTAGGCATCGTCGTCGAGTGTGTGTTTCGTCTAGACGTGAGCCTCAGTCTTGCATTTTTCGACATCATGGCAATACGTGAAAAGTAGTTTTTCCCAACCAAGGGATTTCATGGTAATTGAAGACAAACATTTCTATTATGTATATACAGTATATACTGTATATAAAAATGTGTGGAATCAGCTTGGGGGTGCTGTTCGTGCCAGAGTGACCAACACAACCACCACATTGGCTGACTTGTGACAAATGCTGGTTTAAGAATGGGATGCCATCCCACAGCAGTGTGTGGCCATGGTAACCAGCATGAGGAGGAGGGGCCAGGCTGTTGTGGCTGGTTCTTCCACAAGCTACTGATGCTCCTGTTTGTTAAATGTATAAATTGTATAATAACTTTTTGTGTTACGTTTATATATACAGTATATATATATGCACAACATTCTGGTGGTACCGATTCAAAAAACAATTTGGCTGATTGCCAATACCAATGTTGGTGAAATACTCCCACATGGACAATATTTTCTTTCACTTTTATTTGAGAACAAAACACACTCTTGTGCCATGCTATCGGCGTGTGCAGCCAGTGGCTGTTACCGTGTGGATGGCATCATAGTACCACCTATTGGATCTTCTTTATTGTAATACCAATGGAAATACCCTGGCCAAGATGTTTGATGATATAAAGATACCAGATCTGTTTGTGTTAAATGCTATGTGGAAACGGGGCATTCCATTTTCATTCCACGAGATTTATAATAGATTAGTGAGGTCGTTGGATTGAAATGTGGTACACGCACAACTAGTCCTACTAACAGAGGTGTTATCAACGCATCCCATGGCAACATAGTGAATAAGTGTTCCCATTAGATACGTGCACCAGCTTCCCGTCCGCACACATGCTCACACATTTTTAATCAGTCATTTGTAAATGCAAATCAGTGCTTCCGGTGGAGGAACGAGATTAGTGAAATAATGTTTTGTGAGATAAGATGGCTAATTGGAGAGAGCTTTCTTCTTCTCCCGCACCACTGCCACGGTTTGGTTAGCACACAGACACGAATGCAAAAACATCTTAAAAACACAACACGCAAACACAATCGATGTTTCTAAGGCAGCGATGTCGACCTATACGATGTTTGCATTAACAGTTCACGGTGTCCGTGTTTACTGTAGCTCACCTTGTGTTTTCCCTCCATTTTGTCTGCACGCAACGCTCCTCTGTGTGCACGTGTAAAACACACACACACTGTGTGTGTGTGTGCACGTGTAAAACACACACACACTGTGTGTCTGTGTGTTTTACACGTGTGCACACACACACTGTGTGTATGTGTGCACGTGTAAAACACACATAAACGAATTGTGGGTTTTGAGTGTTTAGTCATCTTAGGAAATGAACCCAAATTAGTTTGTATGTGCTTGCACGTCTGTGCGTGTGCGTGCGTGCGTGCGTGTGTGTGTGTGTCTGTGTGCGTGTCTGTGTGCACGTGTGGCAAGGCAAGGCCATCAGTGAAAGTGAATTATCAGCTCGGCGGTGTGCCTGGTGGCTTTGGCTGCCTGACCGACCACATCGACTGTCTAATGTCCTACAGTGTCAAATAAAAGGCCCTGATTGATGATAATATCCCCCCCCTCCCCCATCTGCCCCTCCAGGACCCCTACGTGTTTGAGCCCAACTGCCAGATGAGGGTGGACGAGTTTGGCTTTTTCATCACCTGGAAGAGCGAGGGGAAGGTGAACCGTTTGAGCCACCCTGCTCCAATTGAAGTTCACTGCCCGTGAACCTGTGGTGTTAAATTTGCGTACATTCAGAAAGAACAGTGTCGTCTCTGTATCGCGCACCATATGCTGTGATTTGATGCTCTCTCTCTCTCTCTCTCTCTCTCTCTCTCTCTCTCTCTCTCTCTCTCTCTCTCTGTAGGAGGGACAGGTTCTAGAATGTTCCCTGATCAACAGTATCCGTGTCGGAGCCGTGCCAAAGGTGAGACCTTGGGATAGACAATTTTCTCGCCTTGCTTTCACACTCTTCACAGTTCACTACACCTTCCCCATATCACCCCTTATATATATATATATATATTTCTTTATCTCTCTCTCTCTCCTCCTCTCTCTCTCTTCTCCCCCCTCTCTCTCTCTTTCTCTCATACATACGGTACCAGTGTTACCTAAGGGAGTGTAATCATTAAATCTTTAAATCATCTGTATTTATGAGTGCCTGGCCGGCCTTTATGTATGTGCAGCTTGTATTTTGTGTGTGTCTTTTTTTGTTGTTGTTGCCGTATTGCCTTTGCTAGGGCTCATGACCCATGTGGGGGGTGAAAGGGGTCACCCCAACCCTGTTAATGATACCAGGTCAAGGAGTTTATGCCAGATGGGACTAGATGTTCTGTCTCTGTCAATATGAGTGGTCCTCCTCCAGTAACAAGCCCCCCAGGCTCTGCTCTGCGTAGCTGGCTGCTTTCAATTACCTGCACTCACTTATATTTAATGTCCGTCTGTTTAACTGTACATAGCACCTACACTGTGTTCTCTCCCTTCTGCCCCTAGTGGCCTAAAGAGGTTATGATACACGCTTGTAAGAATTAAGAGACCCACTGCAGTAATTTCTCTGGTTGGAGCTAAAATGATTCATAACGCTGTTCTATTTCTGTTTATATTATACAGTATTCTATTCTATTCTATTATTCACATAATATATACGGTATGTTCTTCCTTGTGTTGTAATAATGGAACTTTCCCTGTCAATAAATAGTTTTTAAAACTGACATCGTAACTGATTATAGGCCACACACACACACACACGAACACACACACACGAACACACACACACATTAATTATTGACGCAGCCAGTTAAGCTCCAGCAGTAATGCATTATGCCCTCCTAATGTTTGGCACCACACAAGCGAGAGACCGGGAGATAGGCAGAGCTATGAGCGCACTGTGTGCACGTGTGCGTGCGTGTGATTGTGGCAGATCCGTGAGCGCATTGTGTGCACGTGTACGTGCGTGTGATTGTGGCAGAGCTATGAGCACACTGTGCACGTGTGCGTGCGTGTGATTGTGGCAGAGCCACGTTGAAGAGAGAGTCACATCAACTCCGTTCACTCTAATGGACTTATTTCACAGAAATGGCATAATGGCAGAAATGGTTTGTGGAACCGCAAAACTGTTCCCCGAAGATAGCCGCAAATACTTAAAGTACCGTATAAATTGTATTGTAAATGTAAATCGATGCTTTTATTGACTACTAATTACCCAAAATTGCTGTATATGTATCTGTATTTATCAATTCTAAATTGCCCACCACACACTTCCTGGAACTGTTGTGCGCATCCATGAACCATGTGACCGTAGAAAACGTTGCTCTTGGTGCGACATGGCTCTGGGCTGTGCATGTACACCTGCCTGAGATTAGGCTGTACGCACCAAGAGACACGTTGCACATCTGTCAAGCTACACCCAGGAACGTGTCACTTGTGGGAGGAAACATCTCCAGGCGGTGTGTGTGTGTGTGTGTGAGTGTCTGTCCTAACAGGCAGTGTCTGTTAGCACGTTTTGCATGTCACTGTGTGTGTGTGTGTGTGTGTGTGTGTGTGTGTGTGTGTACAAGCCTGAGTGCACGTATACAGCCCCCCACAGCCCCCCTTAACCCCTCCCGGTGGTTGGAGTGCTTGCTTGGAGCAGAACAGGTCTAAAGATCTGTTCAGATCAAATGACAGCAATGGTTCTCTGCTAACGCTAACGCTAACTCTAATGCTAACGCTAACGCTAACGTGATTACACCGTCCCCTAGAAACTATTTCCCATAATCCAATGAGTACCGGAAGAGGCCTGTCATTGAAGAATGGCTGGCTATAGTTTTTCAAAGCCTCCGTCCTGATGTCGTTAATTTCTTTAAATCAACAAATATAATAATAATATTAGGATTTTGTAATATTTGGTGTAAACGTTCAACATTTGATAGGACAGGAATATGATCAATATTAGATGATATAGTTTAAAATTAGATAGAGCCGTGTCTGCTAAATGCTGCATATCTGTTAGTCTGCATTCAGAATTCGGCAAGGTCCAAGTCAACTCCAGGCTGAAATCGTGGGTCCTCATAGTTTTAAATTTGACATCCATCTGCAATTCCACTTGTTATCTGTTATTCACGTGTGGCCTTAGCAGACTGGGTGGATTGTGGCAGGGTTTTTCTGTGCTACGATGCTTTTCAGGAGAGCGTGAAATTACTTAGTGTTATCTTTAATAAAATGTGCATACGTCGCACGTTTTCAGTGTTTTGTAGTCACTTGAGGTGAAAATTGTTTTAATGGTTTACTGAATTGTTCTAATGTAGAAATAAAACATCCTTCTCTTATTGCCTCTTTCATTCTTCTCTCTCTCTCTCTCTCTCTCTCTCTCTCTCAGGACCCAAAGATCCTGTCGTCCTTCGAGGCCATTGGTAAGACAGAGTCTGACCTGGAGGGCTGTGTGATCTGTATCTGCAGCGGTACGGACTTGGTGAACCTCAGCTTCATGTTCCTAGTGGCCGAGAGCCCTGACACAGCCAGGGTAAATGTCTGCACTACACTCTCCGCCCCCGTGTCTCTCTCTGCTTAGTGTCTACTTCCTGTCTCTGCCCTGTCTCCTTCCTATCTGCTTCCTGTCTACGTCCTGTCTGCTTCCTGTCTCTGTCCTGTCTGCTTCCTTTCTGCTTACTGTCTCTGTCCTGTCTACGTCCTGTCTGCTTCCTGTCTCTGTCCTGTCTGCTTCCTGTCTGCTTCCTGTCTCTGTCCTGTCTACTTCCTGTCTGCTTCCTGTCTCTGTCCTGTCTGCTTCCTGTCTGTCTTCCCGAGGCAGTACTCATATGGCAGCAGACCTGGGTAACGCTGACCTCTACTGGCAGGATTACAGACACTGTAAACGCGGCAATACTACCCAGTGGACATCTGTTTGAACGGCCATTTAAAAAAGATTGAATGATCTGGGATAGACTACTCTGGACCGGAACATTTTAAAGAATAGGCTCTATTTTAAAAAAAATAGATAGATGATTAGAAGCAGTGGCTTTTTGTTTTTCCCCGAGCATTCAGAAGGATAATGGGTAATATAATGATAATATAAGATAATATATAGATAATATAAGATAATATATAGATAATATAAATGTGAAGACATTCTGCAGATTTGTATTAATAAAATAAATCTTGCGTCAGGTATCAACGTAAGGAACATCACATTCCACGCAAATAAGCCTGGATGATAGCAGAAGACGAACTCCGTCTCGGACTCTGCGTATGTCTCCATGACAGCCCAATATGCAGACCTCAGGAGCACACACACACACACACATACGCTTTCAGGAATGCCACATGTCCCAAACAGACCACCCCTCAACCCATTACTGTGGTTACTGTTCTCAATAGGACGTAACGGTAATCGTTTTCCTAGGTTACGGAGTGTCGGTGTCTACAGGAAGAGAGAGAGCTGGGGGGGGGGGGGGGGTCACTCTCCCAGTCAAACCAAAACAAGAATATTCCTAACGCTGGTCCCAGCCCCTTTAAAGGCCACCTACAGGATCTGTGTTCTATTCTATAAATCTATTTAATGATGTTTAGATCATCACTGGTTATGATCGCACTTGTTTATGTGAGTGGACTCCATGGGTTGCATGATTCCCATGGTGTTCATGGCTGTTTATAGTATATGTTTTTTGCTATTAATATATCATATTTAAAGGCGGAGGTTCGTAGCTTAGGACCCCTTAGGTCTACCCTACTTCCTCTGGGGACCAGGGGGAGGGGGGGGGGAGAGAGATAAGCTCTCCTCAGTCCCACCAAAGCACAAGGACTTCCCTGTTACGTTACACTGGCTACATGCAGCCTTGTGTGTGTGTGTGTGTGTGGGGGGGGGGTGTGTGTGTGTGAATGTGCACTCACTGTGTGTGTGTGTGTGTGTCACCAGAAGTGGACAGAGGGTCTGAGAGCTGTGATCCACAACTTTAAGGCCAACAACGTCTGCCCCATGACATGCCTCAAGAAGCAGTGAGCAGCACACACACACACCTCATGTCTTGTTGTTATTGTATGCTTTTTTCTGACGCCATCTCTCTGTCCATCACACTGCGTTTGTGTGTGTGTGTGTGTGCGTGCGTGCGTGTTGTGTCTCTCTCTCAGCTGGATGAGAATGTGTTTTCTTACCAACGTGAATGGGAAGATACCAGTCAGAGGGTAAGCAGCTGTACTGTAGATCTTCACCTCCAGTTTTCAGTTTTCACTGTGTGCCAGAATACACCCCCCTCCCCTTACTTCTCCTCCCCCCCCTCCCCCCTCTATCCCTCTCTCTCTTGTAGCGTTACACGAACGTTTGCCTCTGGGAAGACGGAGAAGGGGATCTTCCAGGCTCTGAAGGAGCTGGGCCTACCCAGTGGCAAGGTCAGGGCTTTTCAATGGGAATGATTATTAATTTACAGGCGGGATTAGCTATGCCTGAGAACGCTTGCTAACTCTGAGCTCAGATCAAAACAATGTGGGACACAAACAAAGTGGAGAACACCGCTCACAACAACATCACCGTTGTTTCAAATATCAACAATCCTCCATCAGCATCCCTGCTTTACCTGCAGTATCAATAAAGCTTGAGCTCTCATTTCTCAGCTGCTTGAACATTTTGTCAGAAAATGCAGTGATGGTGATTGTTATTTAGGTAACGCTTTATATAAATGGTCAATCTGTAGACGCTCTACCAACTATCAACAGAATATTGATTGCCAAAAATGAAAATATTTTCTGAGACTACTGATAATTTACAGATGTGATGTAGCAATACGGTTGAGTATCTATAGATACAATAAATATTACCATAATTAATGTTAAATGATACATTCAAGGCATGCTACTGATAAGTTATCAATGGTTGATATAATATCTAAAGATTGACTAAGGGCACTTTGTTGATGAATGCCTATAAACATTCAGATTAACTATCGAAGGTCTTCAGACGTTCATTTGAGAAATGATACTGATGTTCTGTTGATAGTTTATAGAGCATCTACGGATTGACTACAGATCTAAATAAAGTGTTAGCCTGTGGATGGGAGATTCCATTAAAAGATGCCATTGAAAGAAACAGTTCATCTTGACACGAGCAATGAGCTACATTTTCGGGGGCATTTTGAGAACTAGTGCGCCTACAGTATTTCTCTGTTCTGTTTATGCCTGTAAGCAGTTGGCATGTACTGGCAAATGAAAGTGAATCTCTAAGGCGCCGTGTTCCCACAGAATGACGAGATCGAGCCGTCTGTGTTCACCTTTGACATCTTCTACGCCCTCACGCAGAAGATCTGCCCCCGAACAGACATCGAGGAGCTCTTCAAGAAAATGTAAGTTTTTCCGCTTTACTACCCTCCCGCTGAAACATGCACACACACTTGCACCTCTGTGGTAATGAATAAGGCATCAGTACTGCCTTGTCTGCTAACATGGTATTCACGTCATGTCCGTGTTAGCTTGTATGCTAGCTGTACATAGTTGATTTTATGACCTGGAATCATTTCAAACTGCCAAATAATCAGAACACGTCTGTTTGCATCCTGCTCTACTAACCCCGGTCGGCATAACCTGCTCTCACAGGCCAACATTAAAAATAACTTTCAGCGTTTATTTACAAATGTTATCACGCCCCGGTGATTTAACAAACCGTATTATTGCTTTTGAGTGTAACCGCACCCCCCCCCCTTCCTTCCCCCTTGAGAGAGCCAATGGTATTGACTGACTGCGAGGGCTTCCACGATAAGGCATAACATTTTGTTTTTTTGTTTTTCTAATTTAATTCCTTTGCAGCAATGGGGACAAAAGTGATTATTTAACTGTAGACCAGTTAGTCAGCTTTCTGAATGAAGTAAGCTCTTTATCATTCATTAACTACTCTGTGTGATTGCTTCGCTTGCTCCCCGCAACCCCCCTCCCTTCTCTCTCTCTCTCTCCCCCTCCCTCCCCCCTTCTCTCTCCCCCTCCCCCCTAAAGAACTCCTGTCCTGGCCAACAGTAGGTAGAAGTTGCCCATCAGCCAGAATAAGTCTAACCTTCCTATGCAGGATAACTTAAGTCATTCTCAGTCCTGGATGTGTTTATTGCTTACCTCTGATCAGCTGGTGGGGGCAACTTCATCCATCTGCCCCAGTGTCAGCATGAACACACCTCCCCCCCCACCCACCACCCCCCTTTCCAACCTTGCTGCTGTAGCTTGCGTCCCAGTGTCTGATTGGGGTTGCCATGGCGATGGTAGAATGGAGGTCTCTGTTCTTTAGCTTCCTGCTCAGCGCTTCTTGTTACCTGCTCTGCGTGTGTGTGTGTGTGTGTGTGCGTGTGTGTGTGTGCTTGCTTGTGTGCGTGTGTGTGTGTGTGTTTGTTGTGACAATGCTCCTTTCTGGTGACTGAGAGCCCACCTCCGCTGTGTGCCCGCAATCACTCCCTGTGCGCTGTGCGTCACCTTAAAATAGATCCCCACCCCCCCACCCACAGTAGAGCAGACACCCTCTGTTTTAAAAATGGTTCCTCTTATTGTTGGAGTGGCTGGTGGGACTGTGTTGTTGTCTTTGTCAGTGACCCCCACCCCCTTACCTGTGTGGCTCGTGTGAACCTGTGACACCCATAGAATATGTCCCGTGCATCCCTGTCCAGACACCACCC
>JAODOY010031901.1:0-22060 GCA_025399855.1 Forbesichthys papilliferus | reverse complement strand
TATCTATCTATCTATCTATCTATATATCTATCTCTCTATCTATATATCTATATATATATATATATATATATATATATACATACACACACACACACACACACACACACACATACTCTTGTTAAAGAGCAGCCAGCCGGGAAACCCCACCTAATTTCAAGACGTGTTAACAGATTGGCAACCAACAAAAGTACGCCAAACCCAGGATTATAAATGAATAGTCATTAGCTTTGTTTACCAGGACCAAGCCCAACCGAACCAAACGAAGATGCTCCACATAAACACCTCAACCAGGAGCGATTTAAATGTCATTCCGGAGCAGAGGGATAACCCCTTCCATAACCCGATTGAAAGAAGAATTGTACCATGTTGTCGTCATGCCGGTAGGGTGTTCTGCAGAGCCACTGTACTGTACATAGTCCGGACAAAACAAATGTGACCCGCGCATAGGTGAAAGGGAGTAAAGTACGATGACTTTGTCGGGAGCCGTAGGCCAAATCGCTCCTCCAGTCACAAATAGCGTCACTCTCCCGACAAGCCTACAACTACTAGATGCTAGCCAGTTTAAGCCTTTTTGCTTGCGGGACGGCAGCACATAGCATAACACAAGGCTCTCGAGTTGCGATGCGACGAAATATAGTGGAAAATGTATTGCGTATATTGTGTGTTGTGTTATAAAATACAAAAACACACACGCCGTGTGAATAGCGATTAGCTTAAAAAGGACAGCGGTGGTGTGGAAGACCCCAAACAAACCTAATGTCTGGTGTAGCGCTACGATCCGACAGAACTTTCAGCAGTATCTCGAACACAACAAGAAACATACATTTCCCCATGCCGCCTTTTCTGTCAGCCAGGACAAAAACAAAAAAGACACTCCATCTCGACTACATATATTTGTAAGACAGTAATAATTACTGCCTTGTCGACAGAAGATGTTAAGATGTTTTCGCCCTGGATTTCTGTTAACAATTCGCGGATGGGTAATCACAAGCAATCATTTCATTCTAAAGTCTCATATTATACTGTATTATAAAGTATTGAAGCGCGACACCATCTAATCGTATAAAATCAAGAAGTTTGTTTTTGTCACCATCCCTGGTAACATTGGAGTGAAAAAAATGAATTCGGCATGCCTTCAGCTAAATTAAGCATTAGAATTTTACCCTTTGAAATGAAATACCTACCCAGGCTAACAGCTCGGGAAATAATTAAGAGCTCACTGTATCAGTATTATCAGTAATATTTCACTTTTGTGATTAAGTAATATTGTTGCCTTGAATAAGTTGTGGATAAGTTGTCTTCAGTACAACTGAAGAAATACAACATTTTACTTCATCTGAACATGGGTTTGCAACCAAGTAACTTAGGCTAAAGTTAGAATGATTAACTTGATTGTTTAAAGTGCATTTATATTCCCTTTTCTAATTCCTTTCTACCAGTTCAATTTCCTTTAAAATGCTCTATGTAATAGTATAGGTGTTAAAGTGCCCAGCACTGAAGGTGAACATGTAAACATAAACACAATTAATTGTTTTCCTTCATTTCCAAAGGTGTGATTTGGGGAGGGATAAACAAAAGATGACCTGTGTAGGTGTTGCAGAACATCTGAGTTAAAATACAAGCGTGTGTGGGAAACTGTTAAATTTGAAGACTCAAAGTGTCAAATAGGAAACTGCATTGCAAAATCTCACGCTACAAAAATACCTCAAGCAAGACTGCCTGGAAGCAGCTTCTGATGGCATGCGATAAAATCTAATACAATGTACAGTACTGTATTTAAAGGGCAACAACCAATCATTTTCAGTTGCTGTTGCCCACTGTTCCATCTATTGCATCTTAACCGTCATGGAACGATTAGAATCCTCTCTTTGTGGTTCCGTCTCAGAGAATTTTTTTTGGGACAATTTTGCTTAACCTGGTATTGACCTAAATATAATTTAGCAAGATATAGGGCTGGATGATATATCCGGTATATTGGAATTCTTTCAAAAGAGATATAAAATTAGACAATATCTTTTATATCGATATAGTTATATTATGCATTTATTAATAACTTTTTTCGATTTGTTTGTATCTCCCCCCATGCCTGCACTTGGCCTGACGAGTGGAGTCAGGAGCGAGTGATTTAGTGCGTTCAGAGTGTCAAAGGGGCGGAGACACCAGAGAAAGCTTAATGTCGCTAAAAATAAAAAATGTCACATTTCCGTCAGGTTTCATGTTTTTTCTCTATGCCTGAAGATTTAGCCCACTTTATAGAAAATACCGATATATATTGTATAACGGTATTCAACCTAAATATATATGGGGATATTATATTTGGTCCATATCGCCCAGCCCTAGTGAATAGTGAAGGGTTGTGCTTTTGGGGCTGGCCTGCCCTATGAGACTGTAATGTAATTAACGGCTAGGCCTACATAAATAAACTGACTTGAATATAGTATACAGTTCTGAGACAACATTGTTATACAGTATACTGTATACAGTCAAATTAATTATGCAATAATGCATATTCAAAAAATACTGTATATATAAAGTATATTTTGTGTACTGTACAGTATATCGTGAGAGAATCTTAAAGTTTCTTGAGTAAAGCTGCTCATTATAGTGCAGCATAGTAGAGGTCTTCATGTGTCCTCCAAGACAGCAGCAGGTTCAGTGGTGCCAGTGAGCGATACTATTGCCAGGGCCCAAGAAAATGTATAGGCAACTTACTTATACTTTTACTTGCTTGCAAGTCGGACCATGGTCCGTGATAGGGATTACAAATTGAAACATCGAATAGGTCCAACCTCGGCTTTCATTGGTAAATCTTATTATTTTTATATTATTAACTAAAATCTTACAGAAATAAACATGCTTTTTTTAATCATTTGATGGCAGTGTGTGTGGGGGAACCTGTGCGTTCCTCAGCCAAATGTTCTGCACTATTCCTTTACTATTGATAGTAACATGGCATCACCTGTTGCGACACAATTTTAAGTTTATTCTTTCGGTACTCAACGGGCCTTTTGGACCCGAATGGGTATGGCTCTGATGTAAACAAAAAAAAAAAACACTACTTTTCTGGTACGGGTCTGTTTGTTGTCGGGTCTGTTCGGAAAAGATCTCAATTTATGTGTTTTTAATTCATGCAAATTGGGTTGGGTGAAATGGGTTTATTTAGTTAATTTAGCTAAATATCCTGTACAGTGTCTCTGCTCAGGTAGAGGGAATATAGTTATCATGCTTTGTCAAACTATTAGCCAGCTAAATCCCGATCAAAGCATTTAAGTATTCAATCACCAGAAATCTAAATTATCACTAACATGGCATACTGATAATTAGAATTAATAGATATGAATCAAGCATATCTACAAAATGTAATTAGTATGCTGTTCCAATTTGGGGCATTGAATATCAAGATTAGATTATAAAAAGCAAAATGAGGCTCATCATTTGCAAACCACCATTAATAACATGAAGAGAAGAGCAGCCATGCATGTAATCTCTTTATCCAGTCATAAGTCCCAGAAAATGTGCTGAAGGCAGTAGAGCAGGTGAAACACGACATATTAATTACACTGGTGTACTTAACACCTCCCCAACTGTTTGGCAGCTCAAGCTCAAAAGTTAACCGTCAAAAACACAGATATGCACACCAGTGTATCAGCGCCCTGCAACGGGACCCACTCTCGGATACACTGTTTCATTTCCAATGAATATAAAGTTAAGTGAAGCCTATGTGAAATTCCCAGCTCCCTTCTCAAAGGGCTTCAAAGAACAGTGGAGAACACTACAGAGAAAATAGCTGAAAATAAACGTGCATATAGGTACCAATGGACGGTGCCATTACATTAAAGCCATTACATTAGACATAGATGCTAGACGACTAGCCTAGATGAAGGCAATAAAATACAGCCTCCAGTTAGCTGTAAGTCACCCTGGCTCTAAAGCAAGCAGCAGTATTTCCACCCTAAGTGCAACGTTGAAATGAGGCAGAAGAAAGCCACCGCACAACGTCCTCTCTTGGTGGACATTTACTGTGAAACGGCATAGACATTTAAAATGCGTTGCCAGTGTACTGGATTAAAGCTCTGAACCAAACAAAGGCACAGTGCAAAAGCTGCACTGAATGCTCTGCAGCAAGTGGCGAAGGCAGAGATCTTTCTTCGCTGTTTGTCATTTTTTAATGAGACGTCAGGTGAAAATGTCGCCAAAATATATAGTCCCTGCTTAGTCTCACACACACACACACACACACACACACACGCTTGGTAACAGCCACAAATCAGTTTCCACATCAAAATAGTCCGTATTTTGTGAAGTATCTGCATCATTCAATCACCCTAATTGTCTAATCTGTCTCTGAAGATTGTATGCAGTGCTTTGCTTTTAATGATAAAGACAGAAGCCAGACACACTTCTAAAATGCGACTCATGCTCGGCGCTCTGCTATTCATTTCAACGTGTATTCGTTTTAATTGGAACATTATCATATGGAGCACCTGAGGACACTAAAGACACAAATGTACTAGTTTAGAGTATTATGGCTGCATTGCTGTGGGTGAATGGGGTCACAATTACTGTGGAAAGCCTAGTGCTGGCATTAATTGCCTAACGTCACAGTTTGTATTAAAGCTGAAACAGCAGGGAGTAACAGAGTAAGAGAGTAACAGACGATAATGGATAGGATACAGTAGCAGAGGGTAAAGGTATAAACTACAGTAACAGAGGTTAAAGGTATAAGCTATAGCTACCGTGAGAAGCGGGAACACCACATCGTACTGTACAGTTAGTAGGCTAGTAGGGAAAAACTATTCACTCCAACTGTCCATGGTATATTTGCAAGGTTAGTGTTTGGCCTCCAATCATCCCTTGGTTGCTCGCAGGAGCTACTTCCAGCAAAAGCTGAATCACTTACATCAAAATGTAATAGCTATTAATGAGGTAGAGAATAATTTTATACCTCAAACTTTTCCTTTGAGTTATAATCTCACTTGTGGGTAGGCTACTACTTGTCTTGTTGGTTCAACTGACAAAACACAAAAAAACGCTTTTCACACCCCCCCCCCCCCCCCTTCCTTGTGGAAACATTTCTTTTAATTATGATTAGTATGCCCGTCTTGCCCAGCCATGTGCGTCTACGCAGATATGACCGGTAATGGAACTTTAGACTGTCTTCCTAATTGCTGGCATCCATTTATAGAACCTATAAGCCAACATGATATCCCTCGACCGGCTGTCGGTTAGCGTGAGCGCGGCAGGTACAGTAAACATGAGACCGTAAGGGCTTACACCACAGCTCTTTGAAAGTAATTACGATGCAGTGATAGTTGATCTCTTTCCTGCCTCTCCATTACAGAGTTTTCAACATGTAATCCAGAAAAATCCACCTTGCAAATCATTTTCATTTTGCTCATACATCTGATTTGGTGTGATTTAATATAGCCCAAAGGGAGCTGGACAGTGTTCTCGCTGTATTACTGAGCATTGGTGTGCATTGCAATAAACATAATCCGGAAATGGCTTACACTGCGATTTTAATGTTTACCATTGCCATGCGGCCGTGTAAAACTAAAATCGCACTCAGTGCAGTTGCAATAAGATAAATGTCTAAAACTAAAGGTGCAGTCCCATCACCTTTGAATGAATGGTTATATTGTGATTAAACAGACACGAACAGTGCCCAAAACACCGGCAACTAGATTTATCCACCACAAATCACCACAGAGGCGCATATATGCATAACAGCAGAGTGTGATCTGCTTTCTGCAGACACAGAGTCACAGATCACCGGGAAGCTGTGAAGCTGTACTGTGCATCCCTGGACTCAGCTCTAACAGGAACATTACAGTATATGGTACGTCGTAAATAAGACAAGCAAGCACCCGACCACGCGGGCAGAAACAAATAGACTGCAACATGCACAGCCTAAGAATTATTAGCATCTAATCAATAGCATGTTATGTTACCAAAAAAAGCCTACAATATACTAGACGTGCGCGCGCGCGCGCACACACACACACACACACACACACACACACACACAGAAAAACATACACAAGAAGACGCACAACACACACACGTGTGAAAACAGATGCAGACCCACACACAAACTGACATGCACAGGCGGAAGGCGAGAATTGGTTCATTGTCTCTCTACTTCCTGGGTATGAGGCGGGTGGAGAGCAGAGATTTGTAGGGAATCAGCCTTCACTCTGACATTCCAATCAGAAAATCACAGAGGAGCCGAGGGGTCGGGCGGGGGGGTGCGGACACTAAAGAGCATGTAGGAAAGCCGTCGTTCATTCTGTACAGAGTTAGCGGTCGCTCTCGACAGGTAAAAGGCATAATAGGTATTAGTTGTGAGCAATAAGAACGATACAGATATGCACCCCCATAAATAGACACTTCATCAAAGGCAAATTGTTCAATCCTTTCACTTGAAAGCATTCCGCCAGGTAAGCGCACTCCAAATATGCAAAGACAGCCTATCATATCTACAGATAACGGAGAGTGACACGCGAGTGACACACGAACAGCCAATAAGATGTTTTGCACCATCAACATGTGACAAAACAGCAGAGAAAAGTGAGATAATAAGTGCGGAGATGTTGACAAAAAAATAAAAACGATAAGCCCGTATAGCAGGTATTTGAAGAATATACATAGTATACAACAAACCTATTTTTAGCCGCTTTCACTCTTTGGAGTAGCTAACACAGTCAGTCAGTCACTTCCGCTTGTGTGAGAGTGTTTTCCTGTTTTTCATGGATTAAAATTAACTATGGTTAGTGGTGTGATCCATACGGAACCCCCCAACCTCACTTCTGCATGCATGTATGTCAACCCTGGATTAATTGCAGTTTAACCATCATAGCGTGAATAAAATGTTTTGCTGCCTCTGCTTATTCTTCATTACTGAGAGAAACTAATGAAAACATTACACGTTTTGGTATTTCTGTTTTTAAAAATGAAGATCAACTTACCATAAGTACACGGACCCCTTAATCACAACCTCTGGCTTTAATAAAGAATGTCCACCTTGGCCACCTCCTGGTTGAAGCCAGGCTGCTGTCGTTAAAAAGGTGGAGTCAGGGATTCTGGAGAAGGACTGTTGATATTTCTACTAGATCAAAACTAAAACACCTCTCCCTTCAATGGCCATTCACATTGGATACAGCACAGTCATGTCGATGTTGGGAGGATACCAGTTATACATATATACAGTTACCAGCACTGTACAAAATAATTGTTGCGTTGCGTTGTGTGGTTTACACCACTTTGTTTGTGTTCCCATTCAGAGTGCCAGGGCCGTGTAGAAACACCCGATATACATGTAGAAATTAATCCACAAACATGTGATCACTTTACGTGTACACAGTAAGTTATAGTGTATTTGAAATTCTTGCTGTATTTTTGTGGATATGACTTTACAGAACGCAAATTAAAAATACATGTTTGATAGCCTATTTGTGGAATTTTGTGAGATATGCTTGTATTCAACACAAATATTAAAGTACATGTTTGTGGATAGAAACATGTTTATATCATGACACACATTTGTGGATCATCTTCTATGGGTTACAAATAATAGAGTTCAGTAAAAATGTCCATAGACTAAGATGAAAACCTTACTTGGAATACCTTTAATAAAAGGCACAGGCACTGAGCAGAGTTGAGTTAATTCAGAAGACAGACTGGCTGAAGCAATGGAGGGTACGCTATCTTATCTTATATTTGTTGTTCCTAAGAGGCAGGGCATGGATAATGTCCCATCTCTACTGCCTCCCTTCCAACAGTAATAGTCTGGATGTTTATTAAACATACACGGTTGTGGCTGTTGTAAAAGTTCCCCGTTTTAATAAGATTTCCAGCAGGTAAGGGTTTGTTTTGAATACTCAATTTACTGCTTCAACAACAAGAGGAGCTGTTAATTAAAAATTGATTAAGCATTATTCCCCAGTCAGCTGTCAAAGGCACATGGAATGTTCCACTGAAGGTTTATGCCCCTTACATACTGGATGCGTAGTTATGTACCGTTTGACAGGCATTTCATTCATTTCCTATGGAGCGCAGCGCAGCGTAGAGCTTGCAATACTGCATTGCGTATGCAGGTGTGCCAGGTGAAAGGCTACGCAGGCGTTGAAAGAATTTGAAAAAAAAAACACATGCATAAATGTGACCTGGCTGTACCTAAAATATTGATGTGTGGCATAGTTTATTGGAGAAAATTGTACTCCTACTATATTAATAATCACATTTCCCCTGGAGCAACGTCAGTTTCATTCAGGTTTCGTCACATTAGCTTACTAGGACCGGCCATTAGGGCTGGCCCCAAATATTTGATTATTCAGGTATTCGTTCGTTGGGTATGTATTCGATTTAAATATTGGGATTTGAGTATTCGTTTTTTCACATTATGCATGCATGTTCTACCATTGATCCCTACTGTCTCCATATAAACCCACATGTTGAAATGTAATTGCCTGCCCTACACTGTGTCATAAACACAATTGATTGCAATTGGCTCTGTTTGTAAGAAGAGAGCGAGGCTATTCATTCAACACACACTCTTATTGGCTAATACAGGAGGTACATGCTATTTGACAGCTCTGACTGGCTCAAGTGACGTGTCAATCAAAGTGGCCATTTTAAGGGCATAGCTATGTTTACATGTGTGCTCACTGAACCTAGAAATCGTAGATTACTTGTTATACTTCTTAATTATAGTTGGCTGTTTTCACTGGTGTTTAAAAAAAGTATTTGAATACTCATTCGGAAATACCAGCAGATATTCGAAACCGGTAAAATGGTATTTGGGACAGCCCTACCAGTCATGGGACCTGATAGCATCACCATGGACACCAACTGTATGAATGTTGCATTGTGGTTGCGATAAAAACTATGCAGCATAGAGAAAATACGCATCCAGTATGTAAGGGGTGTTACACTACGTTATTCTGCTACACTGACTCATGTCAATTTAAACCAAAAAGAAATCACTTAAAAATATCAAAGCAAAATAACTAATTTGTCCAAGTATTTATATTAACATAATGTAATTCAATCAATGTGGTAAAATTATTCAGCTTTCAATTAAAACCAGCTAAATAATTATTTTCACATTACACAGGTAATAGGCCTTGGCTAATACCTGCATCTAATCCTGGCATTAAATCAGTTTTGTCTAGCCCTGTAAAAAACACGCACGCCAACACACACACACACACACACACACGTGTGAGTGCTTAATTCCCTAAAGTCTACAGGCCTAATTAGAAAGAAAAGGTCCCTCCTACCAAGGGACATCGAGATGCTGCTTCAGCACTCACTGTTTCAACTATTGATCAAAAAGTCTTCGCTCCTCACAAGATAATAAGCATAAATGTAGAACAGAGACTTCATGCGTGGCTGAATATTTCAGGTACAAATTGGGCCAGCTCACCTATCTTTTTCAAGGACAGTTCTGCAACTCTTAAATAGATGCAATTTAGAGATACACCCTAAAAAAAAATGCTTTTTTTTGTTTTGTTTTAATATAAAGCAGTAGGTTAGTCTGTAGATTCAGTTATTTCATAAAAATATTACCTTCCAGGAAGGACGTCCATGGTATTTCCATATGGAATGGAATGCTCAGTTAAATGAAATGACAACAACTTACAAACATCGTCTTAACTAGAAATATTATGGGTCGAAGGTGCGTGCACACGCACAGTCTGAAGCTCTACAGGGGTGTGGCCTGACCTCTACAAAGGGATCCCTGTCTCAGAAATCTCCATTGCGGTGTTAGGGTTAGCTACACTGCTGCGATGAGCGGCTCTGTTGCTTGTAATTAACACCCAAAAGCACACAGAAGCTTAGACATTTAGCTTAAACACTTTCCTCTGTTTCCATCAGATAGGAAACGCACACAAACTCACGCGTGCACACACACACACACACACACACACACTCCAACCTATAAAATGCACACACACACGACACACCAATCTATAAAACACAAATATACGCACGCAAAAACCGGTCTACAGTACAAACACGCAGGCACACACAAACACGCAGGCACACACGCGCACGCAACACGCACAAGCCCAAAGGTTCTGTTGCAGTGTGTTTTCCCACTAATGCGTGTGGGAAGCTGAACTGAGACATTCTGTGCTGAGCGACCAATTAGAGAGAAGACACGGAGGCCGGGACGCAGTACAGGCCTGCGAAATCCCAACAGATCCACAGCGGCGCTATATTATACCATGCAGAAAGAAACACGCCATACCATGGAAAAGATAGGGCTCTATTGCTGCAAACCATGCCATATGTGGAAAATATACAGCTCCATTAATCTAGAAAGCGATAACTAGAATAAAAAAATGTATTTGAAAATGTATTCCCAAGGTGGTTCAGGGGTAAAAGAAAAGGTTTTAATCCATTGTAGGGGATTCTTTTAGCAGGATTTGTTAATGCACCATGCAACAATTCCCCTACAACCCATACATTAGTTCAGAAAAACTAAAAACTACTAGGCTTAGTTTGCCTGATGCTAAAAGTTAGTTTTATGCCAAATTGAAGTCTGCAAACTCTCTACCTATTTAAATAAATACCACATTGGCTGTTGACACCAGCTGCAGTTTTACAGTGATGATTCCGTCTACTGCTAGTCAAGTCATTCAATTTGCACTTGTGATCATTTTCATACCATGGTGTCCAAGTGTGAAATAAAAATAGCAGTAGCGGCACACGGGAGAGTTTAAGCTCTTCTCCTGGCCCACGTTACACGCACACGCACACACACACACACACACACACACACACACACACACAGTTCGGTTTTGAAGAGATTGTGATTTTATTGACGATGCCGGTGTCACCAGCCACACTGGTTTGATGACCACACTGTCCAGTCGAGTCCGTCTCGGCTACCCTGACAGAGGGATGCCAATTATGGAGAGCGTATTGACTTCCCTGCGGCTTCACCCCACACATCCTCACCCACAGGCAGCGCACCCCCCTCGGCTTCATAGCGCTAAACCCAATCTGAGCCATGCCCAATTATTTCACTTCTCTAGGTTGCCATAGCTACAGCCTGCCTCCTAGCCTGTGCTTTGGTACGGCTGATACTTTGTGCGTGAGCGCGCATGCGCGTCAGCGTGGGCACCCTCGTGTGTGTGCGTGCGTGTGTGCGTGCATGTGTGTGTGCGTGCGTGTGGATTGACTTCTCTAACCCTTAGCAGATGGGGTCTTCACACTTCATATCTGTCACCCTCACCCACACACACACACACACACAGGTGTAATCCACTGAGGCGGGTGTCGTACCAGACGGTATGCTAACTGTGACCCAGCAGAGCGTTTCTCTGTTCAGCCAAGGCCCTACGACTCTCTCAGTTAACATGGACAATCGCTCCTTTAAAACCCTGTAAGACCCAAGGAGATGAATATACAACGTCACTTAGCTCTCCAATATACACATTTACAAATGTTTCTTTTTAAAAAATAGACATTTACTATCAATGGCAAGACAATATAACCTATTTGCTATGTAAATGTAGTTTTAAAATGTTTTTTGGAGCGCTAAGTGATGTTTTCTTTGGACTAAAATGGGTCTTCCAGGGTTAAGGGCGAGTCTGTGCACATTACACGTATATTCAAGGATATAGTCTCAATTCAGAAAATGCAGCGCTCCAAATAAATACATCATATATTGCATTATAACTCGTGGCTCCTCCCCACATGCCATGCTGCAAATTGAAGCTGACCAATTTGCTCTTTCAGATAAGACATGTGTTTCACGGTTATATAAGTCTGTAAGCCCTGTGAACCCGCTGTGCTAAGGCCGGCAGTAGCCATCCCAAACACGCTCGGTGTGTTGTTGCCTGTGTGATGCGTGGCGCATTTAAAGCGTCGTTTTTATGAACTAGCTCATTAACTTAAAAGAAGTTGCCTGGTATGAAAGAAAGAAAACAAAATGCCATGGGAAATCTGTTTCACTGTGAAGCACAGCGGTAAATGTCAAGAACAACAGGATGTCATGTCTTTTTTAACTTTTTTTCTTAACTAGACTACAGCACTGCCTGCTAGACTACTGCACTGCCTGCCTCCGCTTGAAGAATAAGGTGGCTACAATAAAATGTTAGCCTACAGTTAGCACGTCTGCTGGCTCGCGGGCTAAGCACACTTTCAGGAGATAAAACGACGTGTAGTGGCCACTATCTTTTACCAAAACGACATGAAGTCAATACACACAGTGACATCTCCATTTACACACTGTGCGATATTACCCACCACTCCCCCGATAGCTTGGCTGGACCCACCGAGCCTGGCCGGGCTGGCACGGACCAATCACAGCCCCTCCGGACACATCAGGTGCTGGTCGGGGAGTGGGGGAGTGGGGAGGGGTTGCTGATTTAGAAATCAGACTCCAGATTTCTTTTCAGCGGATTACGGCCGCAGAGTGTGAGTACCACGAGCTGAGTGTGAGAGAGAGAGAGAGAGAGAGACCAAGTAAGAAGGAAGGATGAGAGAGAGTGGGGGGTCCCCAGAGATTCTCTCAGCCTTCTGCTGCTTCTGTAAACAGGGCAGGAGACCAGGAGCTGACCAAAATGAACCTATGTGTGTGTGTGCGTACATACAGTACAGTGTTAATCCGTGTGTGTCTGTAAGGGTACGCCTGTCGACCCGCCACGATACGAGTCACCTTGCAGGCACAGCAAAAAAGCCTGTGCGTGCGTGTGTGTGTGTATGTATGTATGTGCGTGCGCTCTCTGACAGGTAAGTGACAAGACGGATGTAAACACTTGGGGATCAACATATCTGTACAATTCCCACCATCTGCCAGTCCGCGCACGCACGCACGCACTCTCGTACTCTCATGCTATTTCTCTCTTTATCTCCCGCCATCGCCCCATTTTCCACTGTCCTCTCCCCCCCCCCCCACTCCTCCAATCTATCATCATTAGGAGGTGAATAGATGACCTGTCTGGTACTACTGCAACATCCCCCCCCCCCAACGCCACACACACACACACACACACCTATGTATACGACTCTGGAGAGGAGAGGAGAGGGAGAAACGGGGATGACAGGAGGACAAGCAGAGGACAAACTATTGTCTCCTTCTGTTAACATGTAAAAATAACTCTACTGCTGCCTGGTGAAGCTAAGTGGGTCACGGTATTCCCAGCGAGTGAGCAAGATAGTAAGCAAGAGAGATAGAGAGCTGCTGCAGAGAGAGAGAGAGTAGTATCAATGGGGAACCAGAATCCTGCCCTAGGGACAGGATCTGATAACCTGATATTTTTCTCTCTCGGGACACCGCATCCACCCATCCCTCCATCTCTCGGCCAACCTTCCATCTGCATCCTTCTATAGATTTAAACAAAAGAGACACTTTTTTACGCTATACAAGCCTTTTGCAGCTTTAAGAGTATTCCTAGTAATAGTTACTGATTGGTAAACTGGTTACATAGGTGTGAGCTTACAGTGTATGGTTACACTTTACTTTTTAATTCGTTTCTCTTTGACTGCAGCTATCTTTCCTCTTTAATTTAACCCCACGCTGCAGAATAGGAACGGTTTATTAGTGTAACTGAACGCGCACACTACAGTACCATTGCACAGTAAATTCAAAGTAAGGTTCTGGGCTTCTTGGTTTTAACGGTTTCTTACGCAGTTAGAAGTCTTGGTTAATAGGTAAATATACAGTGCTTGTGTAAAAATAAATGTTATGTTCCTGTGTTTATATTACAGCTGCCTGCATCTATTAGGGAGAAAGCCATAAACACTAAACCGTGTCAGCACTTCACAGCTCCTAATATAAGTAATTGTTAGTGAAGAACGCGCTAAGCATACTAACTATCAGTTTAGTATACCGACTGTTTTGAAATTGCTGGTAAGCAAATTATTTTGATGGTGTGCAAGATGATTTCAATGTTGTTATAATAAAAAAAAATAAAAGTGAAAATGTGATTCAACATTGGTCCAGAGCAGGACATGTTGACTAGTGGTATAAAGGGATTAACCCGCAGTGCTGCTAGCTGAAAAGGCAGAAGCATAAATAGCCGTGGTCGAGTAGGGATGGCACAATCCAGTTTTTTCAGTCCCTATACAGATGCAAGCAATGTAGGTATCGTCCGATAAAGAGTACCGATCCGATTCCAGTGTTAAATAAAGTTTTAAGTTACTGCAGTGACAGATCGACAGATAACTATACTTTTTGCTCTACAGCAGGAAAATCTAACAAGGAAGGACAGATTGACAGAAAACCAGATAGATTCCATACGCACGCTGGTCTTAAAAAGTTAAGACAGCATATTTTACAGCGCTAATCTGGATTCCTTACCTTAGTTGCCTTCCAGGTTCAAATTAATGAATGAATTTGAAGGGACAAAATAACTTGTCAAATTGTCCTACCAGGCTGAATAAAGGGTTATAGGGTTATTACATTAAGGTATATCGCAGTAAGGCTTCTTCATATATAAAGTAATAACAACAAGGATGGAGCATTGCAAAGTGGTTCATTGGAAGCAAAAATTTAACACTTCCAGTCTATAAAAGTAGAGGATGACAGGTGGGATAACAGGTGATGTTTGTGAGATTTATTTCTCCCACATCCAAAAAACACGTGAGGTTCATTCTCACCCGTCAGTGCCATTGACCAGAGACAATGGCACAGCGGCTGGCCACTGCTGCCTTGAGGGATGGGTTAAATGCAGAGAACAAATTTTGCTGCATGTATGTGACAATAAAATCACCGTTATTTAGTAATGGACTGCATTTAAGCAGCGCTTCTACAACCTTCCGGCCACACAATGTACAGCTGTACAGCTTTGCCTCACATTCACCCAATAACGCACACATTCATACACCGACGGTGATGTCAGCCATGCAAGGAGACACCTGACCACTGGGGGAGCAATTAGGGTTACGTGTCTCGCTCAGGGACAGCGCCACACTTGAGATGTGAGGAGTTAGCAAGGGTTCGAACCAGCGACTTCTGGACCATCTACCCACTGCCGCCCGTGAGTAAAACACTCAGAAGATGCTGTTATTTTGGGAGACAACGTCTCATTCATAGCTGAGTAACAACCACCACGCCTCTTGAAGCTATACCCATGCTTTTGAGCTCTGGGGAATTGGGGGGGGGGGCAAGCAGGCTCATTAAAACAGTGCCTGCCTTGTCAGGTGGGAACCTCCAGTGTAAGAAACACTAGCCTGCAGTGCAGCTACAGCCTAGGACAACGCCTCCGGTTCACTGGAAGAAACCCCTATGCAGGGTTTCTGAAGGACTCGTGTGTTGGGGCAGAGACAGAACTGTTCTTTCCTTCATAAAGAGGGTTCTGTTACATTGTGAGCGATGGTGGTACATAGAAATAATGACTATGTTATCCTTTAGACTGGCCTTTATATTAGTCTGGGCTTTCATATATGAGCCCTTAAATAATCAGGCAAAAGGACTTTTACCACCAACCAAGATTTTACAATGATAAACTGGTTAATAAAATGTGCATGTTTTGGATAAGCCTATTTATTTCAATTACTCATTAGTAAAAATATAAAAAGAAAACACCATTAAAATTACATAAAAGTCAACACTGATACAGATTTGTGGTTTTATGAAAAAGGCCAAAGTTGTAACATCTTAGTTTCCGTGTGTGGATAAAAAAAGATATTCATGAATATGTAAACAGCTGCTGTGTTAGATAGCTGGTAGTTTGGTGCCATTTGTTTAGTGTTTACTTTCAGCTGTGGTTCTTCTACCTGGAGACAAGGGCCCAAGTAAGGGTACTATAAATGGTCACAAGCTAATCATATCTTTAATCACTTCTGCATTCAAAGTCACTATATGATGCTATCAAGATGGTCGGCAAGTGGCACAGTGGGTAGAGCGGGGCGATAGGTGATCAAGAACTCGCTTCGAACCCCCGCTAACACCTCACCCTAACTGCTCCCGGTGTCCAGGTTTCTCCTTGCATTGCTGACATCGCCATCGGTTCATGAATGTGTGTGTGAATGGGTGAATGTGAGGCAAATAATGTGAAGCGCTATGGCTAAAATCACCATGTAAATGCAGTCCATTTACCATAAAGACCATACCTTTATTTTTAGTTACAACGCACATTACAACAGATCACGATCATTTACAATCACACAGTATTAAAAACTCTCTGTAACATGCCAGAACATCAGCGATAGGAGCTCCTCTGTACTACTTGGCTAAATATATCTTACAAAGATTGGTCACAAAAAGGCTATAAAAGACTATAGTGACTTTGATTAGCCTCAGTTGGTGGATCTATCCAGTCCAGCCCTAAGCAGCTAATAGGGTTTATCACTGCAGTAGGGAACTGCTTTTTGAGGCTTTACAGGGTATGCAATTTAGGACTGACAAGGAAGTCTTTTAAGTACAGTTTTAAGTCCATTCTTACAAAGCTACAGTATTTCCTTTTTAATGTGGGTTAAACTGGAAAGTGAATTATATCCTCTATTCCTGTAAACATGAAAGAGAAAGCAACACTTTCTCGTTCCCACATCCTACTTGCCCAACAAACAAATACACAGATGTCAATATGCATGCTATTTTGAGGCATCCCCAAAACATTGAAAAGATTAAACTATTCTGAAACTATTACAAGGCTCACCTGGTCTAGAGGCATATAGTTTCAAACTATGGGATCTCTGTGAAGCTTTCCATCCTTAAGAGTCTTACTTGTCTGCTCAATAAGCAGGTATACAGATATTTTCAAATTCATTACATTTGTTTTTATACATGAATTTATATTTTATCTAATCTTTTTTACATCCTCGTATCACCAAAGTTCTGTATGGAACAGCTGCTGGGATAATTGTTGTCCTGGACCCAATGTGTAACACACTAGCAGAATTAGAAACATTGATGAAACTAACTTGTTTATCATCAAGAAACTGTGAGCTACAACGTTAATACTATTGAGGACATATCTGACTCTTACTATCTAGTCTCACTTCCCTCTGTATAAATTACCATATTACTTGGGTTTATTGTGACTCGCCATGCTGGGAGCCAGATTGGTCTAACAGACCAATGTGATCTAACACACCAAGGCTAGTCATAAATCGTAGATCATTATTAAAGCATAAACACCAAGACGCAACAACAACTTTTGTGAAAAAGGTACAATCTGAAGCTTCATTCAAGGATGTTGGAGACAGACTGTTTAACCTTTCTAGATTTAAAAAATGTAACCATGCCATAAGGTGCTCCCTCAGAAGCTTTACACTATAATTTAAGATATAATTTTCACTGTCTGTATTTGTGGATTGCCTTTGTTACAGATAAACAGTAAACAAGTTGATGGTACTATACGTTATTTGATGAACAATTATCAAGGGTTTACAGTGAGTACAATAATTACTCAATCAATTATCAAGGAGCGGGACATCTAGGCATCTTTCTCAAGGAAGCTTACAAGTAATGTAGTGATACATGTCGAGGATGTGCATAGATATAGATATGTATTTAATTATACATTTTGGAGCGCGTTATATTGTGTGTGTGTGTGTGTGTGTGTGCGTGCGCGTGTGTGTAGAGGTGACACTCAGTACGCCACAGTAGCGGTTACAGAGCAGATGGGACTCACATATTTCACTGTCAAATTTTCCCTTCTCTTTCATTTGCTCTTGCTCGATTCCCTCGCTCATTCGCTTGCTCACTGGCCAACGTATGAATTAATGTGATTACACATACACTCACTGTACATGATATAACGTGTCGTTTTGATTTGAGTACAATACATTGTGTTTTGTTTAATTAATCAGGAGAGGCCCAACAATAATAGAAATAAACAGAAAATAAATCTATCAAATAGATTAATTGGCCCTTGGGTAATTTGAGTTTGAGAGCCCTGATTAAACAGTGATTTGAATAACCAATCCCCGTGACCCCCCGTGACGGGGTTCACTGCAATCGTCTTTGTCTGAAGTGTGAGCGAGACCATACATGGCTCTCCCTCTTCCTCTCCACCACACTCACTCCCCCTCCCCCGTCTCTCTCCTCTGTGTGAAGAGACCTGGTTCAGATCTACTCTGCGTGACCTGGCTGTCACCGTGCTTGTTTGCTCCTGGTTTGTTTAGACACTGTGCAGGCAGCACACTGCCACATTAAAAGACACACACACACACACACACACACACACACTCTTTAGACACACACAGAAGAAGACATGCAAAATTATTTATAAATGGACCATGATCCACAAATATTCTACGATCTACAAATGTATTTGCTATTCAAAAACACTGAATTCTTACTCGTGACTTGTAAATTGGCATTGTGCTACGATTGTACTAGTAGATTTCTATAAATAAATAGATCATTTTTAGTTATACAGATACTTTGTGTGTGCATTCTTTATTAAATGTGAGTTGCAAAGTGTTGAATCTGCAAATTTGTGGATCGCCTGATTCACAATATAAAATAATATCTTTAACCGAGTAGGACTATTATTTCTGGTGCAGACTAGCAATGGTAGCAACATGTATTAGTGATATATAGGGAATATTTGTGGATCATGATACTGTACGTGCAAATTATTTAGACATTTCTCTCTCTGTACCAGAACATACATACACACACACACACACACACACACACACACTAATGTGCACAAACATAGATGCACTGTATTCACGCGCACACATGCGCGCGCACACACACACACACAACCCCCAGTATATCCAGTACCACTGCAGTGGGTGCATGTTGGTGCCCAGGGCCTATCAGCGGAACAGAATCTGCCCACCACTTCTCAGATTCTTGCACACAGCAGCACATTTACTCTCATCTGGCCAGGAAATGCAGCTCTAATCCAATTGGCTGCAGCTTTAGTAAAAGCTTCCCTAATTGGCCGATATGGCACACTGCAGCCAAAGTTCCAGTAAGTGATGGAAGAAAGCCCCAATGGTGCCGCGATACAGGAGAGAAGCCGTTAAGAATATTCTCCTCCTTGGCAGGAAAAGAATGAGGTATCTGCACCCTGCTGACTGATTTATCTAGTCGGCCATCTAATGGCAACACACACACACGCGCATGCATCGAGAGCTCTTCTCACAAACAAAGTAGTTCATGAAAGAGGGGGGTCACAACAGGAATTGTCCTTAGCTAGTCATTTATCTTGTACAGTGTTTTTACTGCATTATTCCAGTACAAGAATATTCCTTGTAAAATGACCCGATGGGCCAAATTATGCAAATGATTGTAACAATAACCCACATACACCTGAAGAGCTTACTGTAGAAGCTTCTGTCACTCTCATGGTGGCTGATGGGTGGGGTGGGGGGGTGGGGGGGCGCTATTCAGTTCAACCAGCAAGAAAGAATCATCTTAATTAGTTTGTGTGGTAGTTTGGGAGGCGTTGCAGTCCCGTCCGGCTGGGAGGAGGCCTCGGGGAAAGACCCAGGAATAGGTGGAGAGATTATATCTCCACACTGGCCTGGGAAAGTATTGGGATCTGCCAGTAACAGGTTGCTAATGTGGCTCGGGAAAGGGAAGTTTGGGGTCCCTTGCTGGAGCTGCTGCTCCCGCGACCCGACTCCGGATAAGTGAGAGAAGATGGATGGATGGATGGATGGATGGAGTTTGTGTTGTCAAGAGATTTACCAAATTAGAAGCTAAACTGAAAAGACGTCTGAAAACATTTCACACGTGTTTGTCAAATTACTAAAATAATGGGTGTGCGTAGGCCTATATTAAAATTATTAGGAAATTAATTAAATCAACAACTAGTACTAAACAACCAATAATATGAATTAGCAAACTTAATTTATTTGACTGGAACATTACCCACTATTTGGCAACAATTTTCACCAATAAAGAAGAAACCATACAACCATGGTATAAAATTAAGGAATACAATCTCAGTGACAAGTTGAAAAAACTGACAGCTCTAATATGTCACTCACTATCAGTGTGGACACACACACGGCAAATTAGATATTTGGTGAATTTGTGTATTATCTTAAAATCACTATAACAATTTCAACAATAACGATAGTCAAATCGTGTCCCATACGCTGCCCATTGAGAACTGTTGAACCCCAGTGTTGAAGCACTGATGGGACATACCTATATGTCTACATGGGGGATACCTAAAAATATACTGTACATGAGAAGAAATCACACAATCCTGATCAATCACACAAACACAAGGGACACAGGCTAATAAATTACTAATCACCAATATGCATAAGAACACACATCAACGTCTTAGCATGTAAAGCACGATACAAGAGTCGCCTTCTTAAATATAATTCATGAGGGGTGTTTATAAGGGGTGTTATTCATGATTAACAAAGACAGACAGGATTTGGTACGGTATGCACACAAGCTGGTTTAGCAAGAAGGGGCGTGCATGCGCGCGCGCGCGCGCACACACACACTCACACACACACACACTTGCAGATGGTAATCGCATCTGCGATGAGGAAATTGCCTCCAAAATTATGAAAAACACTAGTGTTCTATTTAGTTCCGTAAAACGCCATCACATAAAATGAAAGCACACATGTGGGCTACAGTGTAGCAGCTTTCATTGAACAAACCACACACACACACACGCACACACACGCACACACAATCCGCGGCCTAAGCGATTACCTATAACACCCAGCAAGATCTTTAATCTAACAACAGAACATTTGGCTAAATGGGAAAATGTTTCAGTTAATTATCCGAACGTGTTTTCTGTGTCTGTCTGTGTGTGTGTGTGTGTGTGTGCGCGCTGCATACAGTGCGGAAGTGCATACACCTGCGGTAGGCTACTGTATAGGATGGTGTAGCCAACGGTCCACCTGGTTTGTGTGCACAGATCTGATTATTGCACGGAGACAACTTTCATATTATTATTTTCATATATTACTAGCCTACAGTAGCATAGTAGCCTTCGCTAAACACGTGTCCCATGCGCTGCCCAGAAACCTTGCGGTTTTTATATACAGTAGGCGAAAGCGGTAAAGTTACAATCACGTGCGTGTTCCTCTTTTGGATTCCCACTTAAAAAATAAAAAAGAACGCAGCCGTCTAAATACGACAAATGTCCCAACAAACCACATAGGTTATTATTTGGGCTAAATTGACAAGAGAGGACGAGCCCCGTGGTGCGATTTAGCTGACAACACTCTCCACTTTCGCCACCGCTCACACAGACAGCAAAGCTCACAGACATTTCTCCGTCTACCTTTTAACGACAAAGAAAACGACTTACCGTGTGTCTGAATGTGGTGGAGGTAACACCGTGAAAAGCAATCCGTTTACGGTTTACGTATGAGTTGTTGTTGGCACAACAGATCCCCTTGTGAACGGCACCGAGGCTCAAACCGATCTGACAACCGCGCGGCGCGACTCGCCCGCTGCTGCCGCTTCCTCCTCCTCCCGCACGAGACCCGTACGGAGATAAATGTTGGCCGTGCGCATGCGCGGACAGGGCCAATTCATTGTGGTGTGTGTGTGTGCGTGTACGTTTGTGTGTTTGTGGTGGGGCTCTATGGTTGCGCTAAGGAGCGTAGTTGGATATAGCCTACTGTGTACTGTCGTACTTACTGCGCTGCTTTGTTTCACTAGGTGACGGGGCGACGTGCGTAAAGAGAATAGATCGTATACTCGTCAATAACACCGCGCGTGTCTGTCACACTCCCAATATAGCCTATCCACGTAGACGAGGTAATCAGCTTGCAAAAAAGGCTTTCATGCATCATCTTAGAAGTAGGTGAAGATATATATTCCAACTTTTCTTTAAACATGGTTTAGCCTATAAGGCCACCCTTTTTTCTAAATAAAGAAAGCCAAACGTATAGGTCTATAGGCTGCGAAATATAAATGGCCTATATAAATATATAGATATAAAGATACAATATTGATACAGTATAGGCCGGCTAGTCATCCACATATAGCCATCGGGCTTATAGGATACCTTTCTGATGCAAGTTCTGATATAGCCTGCCCTGTCGATGTTCTCAGAGTCAATCTCCCGGGGTGTCTTGGGGGGGGGGGGGGGGGGGGGGGGGGGGGGGGGGGGGGGGGGGGGGGGGGGGGGGGGGGGGGGGGGGGGGG